>JADILG010000513.1:0-16764 GCA_017591655.1 Thielaviopsis populi
TAGAGAGAGAAAGAGTGAATATCGTTACTGTGCCAGCCACACCCGAACAACAAGGGGCCAGGGGAGGGGGGGGCGGGGGGGCAGACGCAATCGAATAACGCAGGGCAAGCTGTAGGCAAAAGAGCGAAATCCACAAATGGCTGGGTATCTCCAAGAACGGTCGGCCGCAGAAGCTGATGGGGTGAACTGTCTACCGACAAGCAGATATTGGGCAGGCAAAAAGAAGAAAGACTCCAATAGATGATGGATGAGGCACGTCTTTGCTTGGCGCTACTATCGTGAAGCGGCTGAAGGGTTTTTCGCTTCAATAAAAAGACGAAAAAAAAAAAGAAGAAAAAGAGATGAAAAAAGAAGAAAAAAAGAAACAAAATAGCAACTCCCCTCCCCAGACAGATCAACAAAACGAAAGAAACGAGAAGAAAAAAAATGACTGGCTGAAGCGCCTTTTACGCGGGTTGGGCCAGTGCCAAGATCAAGCAAATGCCGCGATAATAAATGATTGAATATAAAAAGAAAAGAGAGAAAAGCGAACAGTCAAAAAATCGACACACAAAAAAAAATACGTGAGGCAGTTGAAGATGTGCAAGATTTCTGTGGAGAAGGCCCGATAAATTGGGGGTCGCCGCCGTTCTTCCGCATTTAGGGTTGTGCGGATGGCTGCTTCGTCGGCTAAGGGTTACGGGCCTGCGGACCACCACCACGCCCCGCATCGAGAAAGGGAAGGAAGCTATTCGGAACACGTGTCGCCATGTTTGGATACCAGCCAATCTCCAGCACGCAATTTGGAGTAAGTCCCTTTTCTTTTTAACTACACTTAGATGTACACAAAGAAGCTCTCCTCACCCTCCTTCGGCTCAACCCGCGTTGCCCTCATGATCGGATCCTCACACGCCAGGCGAATTCTCTCTGTTGTCGCCGGGCTCTCCAGATGCAGCAAGCCCGCATACGTGCCGTCTTCCGCTAGCCTGACACCGCCTGCGCTCGCAACCGTGGCGGCCCCGACGCCGTACTTGGCGCGAGCTGCCTTCAGCGCATCGCGGATTGCGAAAAACACAGCACTGCCCATGAACAGCGGGGGCTCGCCTACTCCGCGCGACCGCTGAATCGTGCGCAGCTCTTTCCATTCCACGTCCTTGAGGAGCCGCACATTGAACACCTGCGGTATGTCGCGGAATCCGGGAATCTTGTATGCGCCGGGCCCGCGCGTGAAAAGCGCGCCTTTCATGGGGCCACCACGCAGCCACAGTGACTCCTCCATCGTGAAGAGACCCATGCCTTGGACAAAGGCGCCTTCGATCTGGCCATAGTCAATCGCAGGATTAATGCTCTGGCCCACATCCATCTTGATATCGGCGCGGAGACACGTCCATGAGCCAGTCAGAGTGTCCACTTCGACTTCAGCGGCTGTCACGCCCTGTGTAAAGTAGAAGAACATCTTTCCACGGTTGGCGCCCCATTCGTAGCCTATTTCCGGCGTCTTATAGAAGCCCTGGGCCGAGAGGTTGACTCTGTCAAAGTAGGCTGCGTGTGCGAGCTTATCCATCGTGGCTTCAGGTCCAAGCTTTTCGCGGTACGGGGCAAGCCGCTCGTTCAACTGCTGGCAGGCATTGAAGACGGCAAACCCATTCAGATCAGATGACGCCGAGGCAGCCGTCGCAGATGCATTAGCCACGGTGTTGGTGGCAGTCTCGGCAATAAAGATGCTGTCCAGCGGGACGTTGAGCGCATCAGCTGCAATCTGCATCATTTTGGTGTGAAGGCCTTGGCCCATCTCTACACCGCCATGGGCGACCAAGATGGATCCATCATGGTAGATGTGCACCAAAGCTCCAGCCTGGTTGAGGAACAGAGCTGTGAAGCTGATGCCGAATTTCGTCGGGATGATGGCTAGACCACGCTGCTTCCATTTGTTGTTCTTGTTGAACTCGGCGATAGCCTGGCGACGCTCAGCATACTGAGATTCCTCCTGTACTTGCTTGTACATCAAAGGCACATGCCAGTCTGTCACCGCCTGGTTGAAATGTGTCGTGTCTCCTGGCGCTAAAAAGTTTCGCTCGCGGAAGGACTCGGCCGAGATGCCGAGTAGATCAGCTACTTCATCCATCATACTCTCGCATACAAACATGCCCTGAGGCCCGCCAAAGCCGCGGAAGGCCGTGTTGGACACGGTGTTGGTCTTGCAAATCAGCCCGCGCACAGCAACGTTTGGGATCTTGTAGCAGCCATCGACATGCGACATGCCGCGCTCCAAAACAGCCTGGCTCAGATCGGTAGACCAGCCGCCATTGTTGTACAAATCAACATCAAGGACCTGTATTCTTCCATCTTTGTTGACACCAATCTTCCACTTGCCCAGGAAGGGATGGCGCTGACCCGACCACACAATGTCTTCCTCGCGAGTGAGCATGTACCGGACCGGCCGTCCCGTTTTGCGGGCAGCAATGGCACAGGCACAGGCCAGTGGCACGGCGCGCGTTTCTTTGCCGCCAAAGCCGCCACCAAGACGCTTGACACGCACAAGAACTTTATTGACTTGGATGCCAAGGGCCTGGGCGATGAAGACTTGCCTAGAGCAGAGTGACGAGTTAGCAATGGACCAGAACAAGAAATCTAAATCTAAAAAGAGGAAGACAAAAACAAAAAAACAAAAAGAAACAGAAAGGAAGAAAAATGTCAAAGAAAAAAAAATAAACAAAGTCTTCCAGTTGAACTGGAGCACTGGGAATTGAGCCCAATGCGGGGGTCGAACCCGCAACCTTGAGATTAAGAGTCTCACGCTCTACCGATTGAGCTAACCGGGCGGGTCTTGGGTGAATTGTTGAAGACCCTCCATGACATCATGCCTCAAAGAGGGCTCACACATGTGCGTTCATCTACCAAGAAGCAAAAACGCGCGTAGACTGTTCTGTTCACACAGACACCCGCGCGTGTAGGCAGTAAAGACTTACGTTTCATTGGCGTTCTGCGTGCTGGAGTACACCTCAACCTCGCCGTTCTCCGGCTTGGGCACCACGACCGCCGCCTGCGTTTCCAGGTAAAAGTGTTCCTGGCCACCCATGCGGGCTGTGCCTTCAAAGACATAGTCACACGCCTCAAACGCCTTTTGCACGTCTCCCTTGATAATGGACTTTTGCGCCGAGTGGAAACTGCCGGCCTCGATGGCCTCTTCCATCGTCATGATGGCGGGCAGCTCCTCGTACTCCACCTTGACCCTGCGAGCAGCTTCAGCGGCCTTGGTGGCTGATGTGGCGACAATCATGCCGATGGACTGGCCGACTGTGTAAACCTTGTCTTCGGCGAAAAAGACCTCATCAAACGCTGGGGGGTTAAACTTGTTTGCCCGTGCCGAAGGGAGATCGTTCTTGTCAATGTAGTCGACCACACCCGGCATATCAAGAGCCGGCTGCCAGTCCACAGAGAGGATTTTTGCATGCGCCTTGGTGGACATGACAAAGCAGCCGTATAGCTCATTGCGCTGTGGCGGGATATCGTCAATGTACGTGGCTCTGCCAGACACCTGATTCAGTGCTGCCACGTGGTTTTTGCTCTTGCCAAACGTTTCCCGCTCGTATGCTGCGGCGGCTTGGTGGTCCTGGGACGATGTCATGATCGCGCGCGTGATTTCCGGCACCGCTTCCTTATCGACGTGTTCCTCTTGGACACCGAGTGTGGTCAGTATGTCGTGGTAGTACCGGTAGAATAGCGACGCGGCAAGAGACCGGCGGTATGAGGCCATGCCACCAGGAACGCTAAAAGCCAGGTCGAATTCTAGGCCAAGAGAGCTCATAGCCCCCTCTAGAGTCTGGAGCTCTGAAAGCTTCTTCCCCACCAAAAAGGCCTCCGTCTTCTTAGCTGCAACAGTCATAGCAGCCAGACCTCCGTACACCAGGCTGCACTCGGTAACAACTCCGGCAGTGTCCAAAGCTAGTCGGAAGGCTGCTGTGACGATGGCAATATCGTCGTCTTTCCGCTTTGCCTGTTTGTAGGCACGGAAGAATTCGTTCTTGGGCTTGGTTATGGGGATCCGAATCTTGGTGAGCACTGCATCTTTGGGAAGGGCAGTGCGGCGATACCCCGTGAAGAACTGGCCCATGGGCAGGTCTGTCGTCTTGGCCATTGACTGTGCCACGAGCGTGGCTCCCGCAGCCCATAGCACGGGGTTCAAATCCGAAATGGGCGAAGCTGTAACTAGGTTTCCGGCTGGTGTTCCCACATTTCGGATCTGACGACCGGCAAAATACTTGAGTTGGTTGTTCATGGCGGCAAACACCTGACCCTGCTCCGGACCATAGTGCTTGATGGCGTCAAGGCACAGATTCTCGAGATCGGTCAACGATACATTGGCGCCAATCTCAATGTGGTCATGGTTGAAAGAAAATAACCGCATCTCGGGAATATCGCCCACATATACCGATACGGGGTACTGAACCGCCTTGAACTTGATTTCAATTTGCGTCTCGGAGCTTCCGCCGATGATCTTGGCGTCAGGGATGGCGGCTTTGATTTCCAATAGCTGTGGCAGAGTCACAGGCCGCAGCCACTGTTTACGCTTGTTGCCAAACATTAGAGGGCGCATGACATGCTTCTTCAGAGTTGGGGGGTAGATGAGCTCGGTGTCGGGCTTGTACTCGATAAATCCGGGAGGGGTAAACCGTTTGATGGGCTGGTCGTCAAACTTGTCTTTACAGCAGCCACCGCTGTTTCCTGCCCCCCTTTCCATGCAGCATCCAGATCCGCCGTTCGCCATGGCCTGGCCGCACGATGCGGCGCCAGCCGTGATGCTGAATGACTGGGCGGCATCGAGAATTGGCCTGTAGCCTGTACACCTACACAGGTTGCCGTCAAACGCCTCTTCTACATCGTGAGACGTGGGCGCGTCGTTGTTGCGTAGCAGTGCGTAGAGACTCATGACAATTCCCGGAGTGCAAAACCCGCACTGGCTGCCGTTCAGCTTGGCAATGCGCTCCTGGGTGGGATGTGGCCGCTCGACATTGCCGATGCCTTCGACGGTGATGACGTGTTTGCCGTCGACACTGACCAGGGGCGCAAGGCACGCATTCACGCTGGCATGGTAGATTTTGCCGGTGGTAGGATTGTGTTGGCTGATTACTACGGTGCAAGCACCGCAGCCTCCCTCGCCACAGCCGCTGTTGGTTTCAAGGTCAGTAGGCCAAGATCAGTAGGGGCCAGTGTGGGAGCAGAGACCTGCCAGATACGCAGCAGGAGCAAGATCAAAGCTTACAGCTTGGTGCCCGTGAGGCCAATACCCCGCAGGTATTCAAGAAGCGTAATTTCAGGGTCTACGTCGTCCAGGACTACCCGCGTGCCGTTGAGGTAGAATCGGAGGGTGTCGTCGAAATGTGTAGAGAATGAGAGAGTGGCCTTGTCTGTGGCTCCGGGAGGCACTGCGCCGGGAGACATTTTGAGGGGTGGTTGATACAGCGGTGCGTATTCACAAGGGCACTTGCTGGCGATTGCGTATGGCGGTATGAGGGTGAGTGTAGTGTGGACGGGTACGCTCTCGAGGGCGAAATGCAGTGCGTGCAGATACAGTCTCGATGGGGAAATGTAGAAAGAATGCAGTCGTCCAGATATAAAGGCTGCGGCTGGTGGGTGCAGGAGGGAAGTTGTCCACGTTGAAACAAAAGCGCCCGCCGGCTTTGGCTTCACATGATAGGCTGCTTCCGCAATACGTGCCTGTCCCATTCCTACAGCGGCCCTCCCGCCTAATTGCAGCGCTGACACAGCCGAAAACTGATGCTTACAGGGGGTCCGCCCGTCCGCCCGCTACTTGTACCACTAAGTACCCCATAGTCTCTCGTGCCAGGTCCCCCTCCTTCTCTGGTCTCCCATTGGGTCTTGTCTTTCCTCTTTGGGAAGCCATTGCTAACGCGCCGCTTTTGACTGGGTCCTGGGCCTGCTGTCACTGCCAAAAAGAGGCGATTTGTCTACGCCGTTTCTAAAAACAACTTCCCCTAGCCTGCGTTCTCGCTGTCTTCCCCGCCGTTGGCCGGCTAATATCCCCGTCTACGGCCGTCTGGGTGCCCTGTCCTGGTCATTTGGCAGGAAGAAGATTGGCGGGTGGGGGGCCTGCTAAAGGTGGGGACGTTGCTTTTTCGGCAGGCTCCGCTGGGCGGGTGGAGAAGCGGACGTGAGGCCGTTATCTTGTCATAGCTTATCAAGGTTGCCCGGCTTGATGTGGGATAAGGGTTTTTAAGAGGGCCTACACTTCTTGCGACACAGCTCTGGTTTGCTTCATCAAGAACAATGCAGCGTATTGAGATGACATGCACATTTCCGTGTATCGTCTTATGCTCACAATTTCCACAACGTTGCTGCCAACTGGCATGTGCTACCAAAGTAAGCAACTCACCCCACACCGTCAGATTCAGCAAATCGCCTGGTTCGCATCTGACCCTTCTAACCCTAGCAGCTGTGTTCTGCAACCCTACTGTCCGTGAAACTTGAGAAGAGAGCTTTCCAGTAGCTCGTTGTAAGCTTTACCATCCCAACATTATCGCAGCCTCTTTCTTTTTCTTCCCTTTTTCCTCGCAACTCATGCTACCTTCTCCTGCACTTCAGACACCATCATTCCGCCAATTGAAATAAACCCAAACACGCCCAAACCCCAAAGACGGCGTCTGTCCACAAAGCTCGCGCCATGTCCACCTTGTCGCGTCCAAACGGCGCAACAAACTCCGGCTCGGTCCCACTAGTCGACGAGTCTATAATGACGATCCCACACATCCTCCCACACGAGCGGGTGTTCCCTATCCAGATTGGCTGCAAGCTCTTCAAGCTCTCTGGCGCGTCAATCTCCTCTGATGGTGCGGTTTCCCCAAGTGCATACCCGCCGACTCTGTTGATGCTGACTCGTCCCTCATGGTCGTGTAGCGCCGTCCTACTTTTCGCAATGGTTCAAATGCAAGCTCAAGGAGGCCGACGAGCAAAATCACGAGCTCGTCACCGTCCCGACCCTGTACATCGATCGCGACCCCGACACCTTTAACGATATTGCGCTACATCTCCAGGGCTACCATGTCCACCCACGCGACAGTACACATTTTGTGCGCCTCTTTGCTGATGCGCAATTCTATAGACGCATGTCTCTCCTTCAGATATGCACACAGACACTGTTCAGGTATCAACCTGCTAACTTTGTGGGCGCCATCTCCAGTACCGAAGCTGATCTCACAGCTCTTCGACGAATCCATCTTTGTGTCTATCGGCGGCCGCGAGTTCCAAATACCCCGCGACCTTTTCACCAGCCCCGGCAACTCGCCCAACTACTTCTCGCTTGGATTTGCCATGTTCTTCTCTAAACAAGACGATCTTTTCCCCGGCCTAGACCGAACGGACCTGCTGCGCCCGCCTTCAATCCTACCGCCATCCGTACCGAACCGCAGCGCAGATATTTTCGGGGACATCCTGAAGCTATTGCGTGGGTACCCTCTTGAGATCCGAAACGAACAGCATCGGGATGCCCTGCTGCGCGATGTGCGTTATTTCAACTTCAAGGCCTTGGAGCAGAAGCTCATTCCACACTCCATCAGCTTCAACCTACGCAGAAACAAGACCGAGATGGTGGTCAGGCTCGAGGATATTCTCAAAAGTGGGATTTCTGTGGCATTTGACACGGCGAATACCGGCCAAGATCCCTACGCGGCCTGGGCCAACTACATGCGGCCTCTAGTAGACAGGGAGCCCATGGAGCTTATCGTCGAGATTGGATCTGAACAGACCAGGCTGTATCTTGGACCGAACGGCAATGCTCGCGCTCAATTCTACGGCGTGGCGAAGTCCAAAGTTGGCAAACTGCTCTCTATTTTGGCTGGAAAGTTGGGTCTATCCTCGTACACGCCGAACGGGGAAGCAGTAACACTCATGACTCCATACGCCGAGGGGACGTCACGACCAGGCATCACGGCGTTGTCAGAGGAACTGGTGCGTGTAGCACTGACGCCAGAGACAGCAATTACACTGGATGGTGAAAAGTACGTGCCGCCAACTGGCAGTGGGGATAGTGAAGCAGCCGGGGAAGCAGCCAGAGCGTCCGGCCTGGGCCCATCACGAAAGAGAAAAAGGACAGACCAAGGCTGCGAAGCTAGTCTCGAAGAGTCCGAGGAGTGGATTGTCAAGAGGGGACAATGGCGACTCAGGATACAGACATCGCAGAACGAACACAAGCCAGTGGAGTGTGTGTTTATGGGTGTCAAGATTGACGCTACATCCAGCGAGACGAGTCGCAACGAGCAAAGGGGGTTTTTGTAAGAGACCGACGGCATATAGCCCAGGACCAGACCACAAGACCCGGGGAGTTACGAATTCGGCGAACCAAAGATGCCTTTGGAAATACAAGGCGAAAGACCACAAAATCACGGTATTGCGAGTCTACTGGTATCTACCCGCCTTCACCTGTCCTTCTTCTCCTCCCTCTCTAGCAAGAAGAGCCATGAGCCGAACGCCTGCCATTCCTTGCCAGGACGCTTATTATTCAGCGGGCTGAGCTGCGGAAAAGTCTCGGCGGTAGGCGAACTTGCACACGACAAGATGCCTTCCAGGCATCACAGACCCTAGACCTGTACTTCCGAAGCCCCCGTTGCCACAAGCCACGCTGGGCACAGAAGAAGATCTGCCTGCGCTGGCGGATTTCGGGATCTTTTATTCCCGCAACTGCGAGATCCATGGTGTCTGTGATAGCCAAGAGAAAAAAACTACGGACATGTGCACCAGTACGTAGTGTGTATGTATGTAGATACGTAGATACGTAGATGTGTAGATATGCCGATATATATGTACATGTGGAGGTACAAAATTCTCACCACCAGGTGCCGGGAAAATGGCAGCTAGTGCAACTTCCTTCACGGAAATCCTAGAAATGCATCCCTGGCTGGCCCCCCACCCGAGTCTCTCCGAGATCCAATCACAGACCATGCTGCGGCTCTGCTGCCAGTTCAAGTTGTGTGTAGACTGGCCAGAAAGACACCGAAAAAAAGCCCACAGCACGGCCGGTTACCTGCAATACAGGCGGGTTACGGGTTCGCTCAGTACATTGGTAGGTATGTACCCAGGTAGGTACGTACTTTTTAGCTGGCACGAACAGGAAGGAAGGAAAGGAAAGGAAAGAAGTCGCCGCGGTGATTGTGATTGCTGGGCAAGAGCACGTCACGTATTAGAGAGCAAGGAGCCAATGGCTGCAGACAGGGACGAAAAAACTGGGTGCCTTTTTTTCCAGGCCCCGACAAGTTGAAGTTTTCCCAAAGTAGTGCCCACCTTTCTCTGATCTTATTTCCCTTGACTTTTCTTTGCAAGATCTTGTTCCTCCCGCATCTCCGCTCTTTTTGTTGTTGTTTGTCGTTGCGTGTGTGTTTCTTTTTTTCCTTCATATAAAAAAGAATTGTCGAAAAAATGTCTGCCACTACCGAGAAGCCCACGGGCCTTGCCCTGTACTCCCGTTTCGCCCTGGCCGGTGCCGTCTGCTGCTCCATCACCCACGGTGCCCTCACTCCCGTCGATGTGTAAGAATAACTCCCATCAACCTCTGAAATCTCGTTGCGGCTTTGGTGTGTCCAGACACGACATGAGCCAATTGGCTCATTGGAAGGCCAATCTCGCCGCTCCCTCAAGTGCCTCCCCAGACTCAGACCCAGACCCAGACTGTCCGTCGTCAACATGCTGTTTCGGCCTTTGTCCGATGCCATCTCGCCTGGGCGGAGATGCTGGTTGCCATTCGATTTGATACCATGCGCGGATATAGAATTGCCGGGAAAGGTCGTCGGTGGTAGCCATCAAAATGACACTCTATCTTTGTTTTGAAGCCTGACCGTCACCAATGATGCGCGCTGGACACCAGTCGGCTTTCACCACCGACGATACGACGGCTCTGCTCCACACAATACTCGTGAAACTCAACAGGATAACCGACAGTCTGGGATCTTATGAGGGTTGGTGGACTCTTTGATTTTTGTGGCCAATCTTGCGGTGTCCTATCTCGACAACATCATGCTAATATAATCCTCTTTGCCTCCATACAGCGTCAAGACTCGCATCCAGCTTGACCCCGCTACCTACAACAAGGGTCTCATTGGCGGCTTCCGCCAGATCATCAAGAAGGATGGTGCCGGTGCTCTGCTGACCGGTGTTGGCCCTACCTTTGCTGGTTACTTCATGCAGGGCGCCTTCAAGTTCGGTGGTTACGAGCTGTTCAAGCAGAAGTGGATTGACTTCCTCGGCTACGAGACTGCTGTCCAGAACCGTGGCATCATCTACATTGCCTCGTCCGCCTCTGCCGAGTTCTTCGCTGATATTGCTCTGGTGGGTCTCTTTTGATAGATATATCCGATGGCGTAACATGTCACTAACTTGTTCCTTTTCCTTTTTTTTCTTTCCTTGTGAATAGTGCCCCCTTGAGGCCACCCGTATCCGCCTGGTCTCCGAGCCCACCTATGCCTCTGGCCTGGTCAGCGGTTTCACCAAGATTGTCAAGAACGAGGGTGTCGGCGCGCTGTACGCCGGCTTCGGACCCATTCTGCTGAAGCAGGTCCCTTACACCGTCGCCAAGTTCGTTGTCTACGAGAAGGTTGCCGAGGCTGCCTTCCGCAAGTTCCCCAAGGAGAACCTGTCCGATGGTGCCCAGACCCTGGTTAACCTGGGCTCTGGTCTGGTTGCTGGTTTCGCTGCTGCCATCATCTCGCAGCCCGCCGACACCATGCTGTCCAAGATCAACAAGACCAAGGGCGCTCCCGGTGAGGGCACCGCCACCCGTCTGATCAAGATCGGAAAGGAGCTGGGTATCAAGGGCTCTTTCACCGGTATCGGTGCCCGTCTGTTCATGGTTGGTACTCTGACCGCCTTCCAGTTCGCCATCTACGGTGACGTCAAGAAGGCCCTGGGTGCCACCGGTGGTGTTGAGATCTCCAAATAAGCGACATGCTCATGAATTGGGGAAAAGATGAAATGAATGCCCTCGGAGCTAGGGACGGCGCAGATGTTATAATACGATGATATCCACAGATAGACAGAAACGTGTACAACATTGGGTGTCAGAATCGACAATCTAACAATATTTTTTTTGGCTTCTATTTCTTGTGTTTGCGAATGTTGACATGAGTGAAGAACGATATGAACAAATAATCACAATTGGACTGGCACAAAAAAAACATTGTACATGGCATCAGCTAAGGAATACAAGGCAGGACACACAAAGTAGGGAGCAATGGGAATGTCATGGCAGAGCGTCTCATGATGACAACCAAGATGAGCCACATGTCCTTAACATGACGTGACTAACACTTCCCAGTCTTCCAGAGCAGCATGGCAGCATGCCCCTGGATTTTGTGACAATGAGACAGCGGACCCAGGTAGACTCAGGCATCACAAGAAGTCTAGGGAGAGCTAGAATCGGATGGTCTCCCTACGACATGCAGAACAGAGAACAAAGAACACGCGAAGAATGTTCCAGGGCTAGCCTTTGGCGATGAGGGGCAAGGGAGGCCAGATGCACAGTGAGGCTGGGTTGGTCATGATGGCAAAATAAAAAAAAACAAAAGACAAAAAAGAAAACTGACGATAACAGGTGTGAAGGTTGTCAAAGACAGAATCACAAAAAAAGAGAACTCCCCAACTGGGAATCGAACCCAGGTCACCTGCGTGACAAGCAGGTATGATCACCACTACACTATTGAGGACTATGCAAGAGACGTCGCTATATGGAAACTATATGCTGAGAGATCCGTCGATTTCGGCGCCAAATTAATGTTGGGGTGTAACAACAGCCAGCACAGGCAACCAGCGAAATTGCAGCTGGCTTTTTGGTGTGTGTGTGGAAGTTTCAGTAGCTACCAGTTACAGGTTACAATTGGTGGAAGGGAAGGTGTCAGGAGCTTGCTGTATTGTGCCTGTCTTTTGCCTGCGAACTTGTGAACTGTAAAAGTCCCAGACAATAGGCGGCAGGGCAGGGTTTAGCTGGTTGCTCAAGAGGTTGAATGGAAATGGAAAGGTTACTGAGACCAGACCCTGCAATGACACAGCTGCCAGCACCTGTCTGCTGCGAACGGACCCTGTGCGGCAGCTGACAATATGTGGCTCCTTCTAAGATTTGTCGCGGCAACCATGGAAAGTAAACAATGCAATGCAACCAAAAAAGAAAAAAAGAAAAAAGAAAAAAAGAAAAAAGAAAAAAGAAAAAAGAAAAAAGAAAAAAGAAAGGTGCAGAGCTTGGGATTTAATGAGACCGCCTTTTCGGCTTCAGAGGGAAAGGAAAGAACCTGCAGCCAAGGGTGGATTCGAACAGAACAAGAAGGCAGGCACCAAAGACAAGGAAGGACCGGGGTTCTTGCAGAAACCAAAATCTCACTTTAGTTAGTGGTGGCTTCTTCTTGCCGCCGTTACAAATTGGGTTGGGTGACTGCCTTTCTGATCTTGTCACTTCCTCGCATTTCACGATACTTTGTTCTGTGGCCTCATTGTGCTTACGTACACTTGTAGCAAGCTGTCATATATCATTTTTATCGCCTTTTTTTTTTCTTCCGTACTGCTGCTTGTCAAACCCCGAGCGCGTTCCTTGTCTTCTCCCCTTTTATTTCCTGTTTCATTTCCCTTTGTTGTCTCGTGCTGGGCTCCGGGTTTCCTCTTCCTTGTTCCAGTGGGCTCTCTAATTCGAACAGTGAGTGATCAGTGCCAGAACCTCGAAACTTGGGGGGCAGAATTCCAATCTTCCGCTGTCAACCTTTATTCCACTGTGCCTGGGATTTAGAGTTGAAGTCGGCTCTAGTTACCGTTGTCGTTGTCGTTACCGTTGTCGTTACCGTTGCTGCTGCTGCTGCTGCTGCTGCTGCTCTGGCTCCGACACAGGCGTTCGCGCTTCTCGTTATATACCCAGCACCAGCTAGCCATCCAGGTCTTGTCTCCCGCTTACCCTCTCCTCTCCTAGATGCCGCCGCGCAAGAAGACCAAGAAAGATCTGAACAAGCCCTTTGTCATCCATCGCGACGAATCGTGTCTCAGTTCCAACAACAGCCAGCAGGATCAAGACGCAGAAGCATCTGCACCAGGTCACGAGACCCGCGACCACCCCACTGGCACTGCCGCCTGGGTCCAGCCTCCAGAGCATGAAGAACCTGATCTCGAACTCTCGCAAATAGGCGAGCCGTCGCAAATCATCTACTCAGACCCCGACGAGCCGCGCTGGAGCGAGCTTGACGAAATCGCCGAAGAGACAGAGCCTGACTCCACCCAGTTCGAAAGGAACCACCACAACCACTACCTGGCCCTTGATACCACCACCCCTTCCAACCACCTCGACGAGCCCTCCCCCTACAGACGAGACAGCCGCATGGACGACAGCCACGTTGGCGACAGCCAGCTCGAGGCCGCGCCGGCCCAACCAGACCACCACTACATGGACGATGACAGTCGCATTGAGCCCTCAGAAATCGCCAACGACGTCTCCGACGCGCGCCACTACGAAGAGCAAAGCGCCGTCGAGCCCTCTCTCATGGTCGAGGAAGCGGGCCGCGAGGACTGCTCGCTTCTGAACCACTCCATCGACCAGTCATACAACGCAGAGACCAACGCGTCACAGTCACACTACGATATCACCGACTCGCGCCTAGACAACGACACCTCCACTCCCCGCCCCAGGGAAGATTCGTCGTCGCCATTGCATGAAGAAGAGGACCACGACGACGTATTTAGCGACCGCAGCTTGCATAGTTCTCTCGGCTCGTACGACAGCGGCATGGCGCGAAAAGCCGTCGTGGAGCAGGCGCCTAGCGCTGATGCCTCTTCCGTCTATATGCAAGACCACAGCATGTCGCAAGCCGCGCACCCAACCCGCCTAGCAGACTTTTCAGAAAGCTTGATTTCCGAGACGGATAAAGATGAGTCCACTCTCTCCAGCAAAGATAGTCTATGCAGCCATTTCCGCTCAGGATTCAGCCCGCGTCAAACCCACATGTCCCCTGCAGCTGGCTCGTCGCGCTACAGCAAGCATAGCGGACCAAAGTCTGTCGTCACCAGACTGGGGAGCCCTGCCATGCCCGTTCAATACTCGCCCAAGAGCAGAACCCCTACCCGCTTTCGTTCACAGCCGGAGCAGGCGCCGCTTGTCTTGCTGCATGTCACCATGCTGCCCCTGCAGTGGTCCTGGGCCCCGGTTCTGGAAGAGGCCGTGGCCCACGCAGCTGAAGGCAATGCTATGCTCTCGGAGCCCATCAAGAATCTGCGCGATGCATGGATCATCTTACAGGACCGCATCGGAGATACTGTGCTCGAGCGCGGTGTCCTGCTGCCCCACCCGCAGAATGACTACGAGGTGCTAGAGGAGAGAGTCCTAGAAGCCATGGAGCTTCCCCTCCGTAGAAGAGCCCGCATTCTTGAGTGTGGACATTACCTCGGCCCTGCCAATGTCATGTCGCTTTCCGACGACGACGAGACGGAAGATGATGACAGCTATGCGTCTTATGAAATCCAGAGACGTCGCATTACGTCTACTCGCCACTGGTGCGCCACGTGCCGACACGAAATAAAGGTTGACGCCATGGGGCCCGGCAAGATTTTCCGTGTCAAAGTATACGCCAGCAACGGCCTCATGCGAGCTGGCGCCTGGAAAGCGTGCTGGAGAGAGATGGAGCGCATCGACGTTGAGATTGAGCCAATTGTCGATAGTTCCCTGCACATTGAGCTCGCTGAGCTGGCTGTTGAACAACAGCGCCGCGCCGAGGAGGCTGCGTCAAAGCTGCTGCAGGAAGAGAAGGAGGCCGAGGCGGCCTCGCGTGGCATCGTGGCCAAGATTGATGACGAGACTAGACGCCTTAACGAGGAACGCGAACGTCGTGAGATTGAGCGCGAGATGGAAAGACGCCGCGAAGAGGTTATGCGCGCACAGCCAAAGGCACTGACGTCCCCTCCACCTGCTATTCCCATTGAGGGCCCGCCCTGTCCTTCTGACCAAAGCCAATCCTCGGGCCAGTTTGCCCAGAACAGTTCATATGACGAGCCGTCGCCCGGTCAGACACCCCCGTCTCCAACTGCCAGTGCCACGCCGCCGACGTCAGCAGTCCCGCAGCCACCCTTGCAACGCACAATTCCGGACACCTTCCCCGAACTCTTGATGGAGGCCCTGCGTGTGCTCATTCGCGATCGCAAAAACATTGTCATTGGAGTCCTCAGTTTCCTGGCTCTTCTGCTGGCTATACGTGGAGGCCAGCAGCAGAATTACATGCACGGCATGCAGCATGATCATTTTCCTGGAAGAAGCCAGGCGTACGCTGTGCACTATGCCGATGCGCAGCCGCCGGGGCCGCCTCCTCAGCAGCATGTGCAGCCACATGTGCAGCCGCAGCAACCCCAGGTGCAGTACCCGAACGCGCCCCAGGCGCAGTACTACCAGCAGCACCAGGTGCCTTCTCAGCAGATGGAGTACCAGACCCAGGCTCAGCCGCAGGGCTCAGCACGGCAGGCTGCAGACTACGACCAGCAACCTGTTCAGGGCCAGCAGTACGAGCAGCCCGAGTATGACCCGGCTCAGTATGAGCAACCCCCTCAACAGCAGGCTCAGTATGAACAGCAGCAGCAATACGAGTATTCTGGATACGAGCACCCCCCCGTCCAGTACGAGCAGCAGTATCACTACAGTGATTCCCAAGCCCAGGAGCCTATATCTGCCCAGACTTCCCCCGAGTCTGCTATCCAAGCGGAGTCTAATGAAGATGTCCAGGATAATGTCAAAGGTTATGGTACTGAGGCTGTTGGTGTAGACTCTGTGACCTTTGAGGAGACGTCAACTGTTGTTGAGTCAGCAACAGGGGCGGATAGCGACGTGGTCGACGCCGCTGATTTCGAACCCGTCGAGTCTGAGACTGAGGTCGAGGTGTCGGAGGAGACTAACTCTGGTTCCAAGGCGGAAGTTGTTGAGGCTGACGAGGTTGAGGCTGGCAAGGTTGAGGCTGGCGAGGTCGAGGCTGGCGAGGTTGAGGCTGGTGAGGATCAAGAGCAGGAGGCTGTGATGGATGTTGATGTCGAGGACAGTATCGAGTCTTCAGAAGAGCCTGAAGCTCAGACTGACCCTGAAGAGGCTACGGCGTCGTCAGATGAATCCGGATCTGCCCAGGAGGAAGAAGAAAAGGCCGCTGTCGTCACTGGCGAGAGTGGTGGTGATGTCGAGGGCGGGGACATGACGGCCTCTCCTGCCGATGAAGAAGCCGAGCATGAGGAGCTTTGATGTCTCGGCCTCGTTGTCTGTTTGTTTTATTGTTCTGCATCACGGCCTGCCTACATTATTGCTGCTTTCTGCTTTCTGCTTTCTGCTTTCTGCTTTCTGCTTTCTGCCTGCTGTCCTTTGCCCAATACCTTTGCTTGCTGTCGACGCATGTTTCTTTGCCTGCTTCCGCCCCTCCTTGTCTGCTGTTTTTTTGTCCGGCGCCCTTTACGACGGAATGTGAATAATGTATGAGAGAGACGCGAGTGAGATGGCGTCTCGCCTCCAGTTCTCTATTCTATCTTTTTGTAGATAATACACTGTCGCTAAATACCACCACCACTTCATCATAACGCACCCGCGCGTTGCCCTGCCCTGTATTGTGTGTATATGCATATGCCTCCTTTCTGAGATCGGGCCCAAAGTTGATTCATCTCTTCGTGTATTTATTTATCCCAAAAAGAAAACAACCATATTCCCAAAACATTACATGCTGCGTGCTCGGCCTCTTGCCCCCCCCCCCCCCCCACCAAAAAAAACCCCTTTGTATTCCCTTGGCCCCCCAC
>JADILG010000514.1:0-16745 GCA_017591655.1 Thielaviopsis populi
AAAAACCCAAAAAAAAAAAAACAAGGACTCCCTTTTTCTCTATGATTGTTTCTTTTTTGGCTGCGTTGTGATTCGCTGGCTTATTTTGCTTTTTCTGCTTCTTTGAGGCTTCTTTCATCCTCACCCCAAGTCCAACAAGAAAGAGACGCGCCACGCCACATGCCTGAGATGAGAGACGAGAGACGAGAGACGAGAGACGAGAGACGAGAGACGAGAGACGAGAGACAAGATGCCTTGTCAACCTCCATCGTCAGCCTTTGGACACGCACAAACTGGATTTAGCTAAAGAATAGAAAAGAAAAAAAAAGGATCACCACATGACTCTGCACCGGTCGAAGTGGCGAATCCAGGCGAAGCAAAGCACAGCGCTAAACGTGCGTCTGCTGAGACGATGGTGATGACAATAGCACATGTTCTGTGGTCTGTCCTGTCCTGTCCTGTCCTGGCCTGGCCTGGCCTGGCCTGGCCTGTCCCGTCTCGCCCAAAGAGCGACAACAACATCGCCAATACAAGAAACAGCATTTCTTTTTCAGTGCAGGCCACCGTCACATTTGCTTCCAAAGACAACCGCTCCCTCTCGGCTTGTTATTGTTGTTATTGTTGTTGTTGTTGTTGTCGTAGTGGTTGCGTTGTGCTGTGCTGTGCTGTGCTGTGCTGTGCTGTGCTGTGCTGCTTGTTATGCCCCCCCACGGCTATACCAAGGATTGGTGCATGGCTATTTTATGTCCTATTTAGGTCTTGGTACACACCTACACACTCAACATGTGCTGCCTGCAATTCCACCTGCCTACAGCTCTGGATTTTCTTCTCTAGGCTCTCTCATGCACAGACAGCCCTTGGCTGGGGGGAGGGGAGGGGGGCAAGGGCATCAGAATGTGGGGAATGAACTTGTCATTAGGCGGGGCCGTGATTCTTTTTTGTCAGGCACATTTTGTCTTTTAAAAATGTCTTATTTTATTCTCTTTATTATTTTAGCTTTCCCTTTTCCCTCTTTGCTGCCCAAAGCGGACGAATGACAGATGCAAGTTGCAGGACTGTAGCTCCAGACAAACATGCCGACCCCGACCCAGACCCAGAAACCGCCCCATCCAAATGCAACGTCGGCGGCCCAAGAGCCTAAGCCGGACTCCCGCGGAACTTGGGCTCAGCATCCTCTCTCTCTCTCTGTGTGTGTGTATGTGTGTGTGCACCCACTTTTTCTCATCTCAGCCCCATGAACCCTAACCAAACATGTAGTGTAACCTTGGGGTTTGGCCACTGGCGAGAGACTTGGGCCAAAATCTGCTGCTTGTCTTAAATGTTAGGGGTCGCCGCACAAGTTTCCTGGCCAATCAAGACAGACCAAATACTCGACAATCACCAAGTCCCACAATTCATGGCCTTCGCAATGCTGTATGCTGTATTAAGGATGGCTCCACCGTTAAACCCGACGAGCCACGTTGTGAGACTGCAGCTTGGATGCGCTCGTTACAGCCGGGCTCGGTGTTTGCATCTACTCGTTAATGCGCTCCCCTGGTTCGACTTCAAGTTACACCGCAGCCAACATCACCACCACCACTTGCTCTTCAATCCCAAAGCGTCCTCGGCCAGATTGAGGAATATCCCCAAAAGCGGTATCGTGGCCAAGACCCACAGGAACACCAAGACGGCGAACACTGCCATATCGGTCTCTGACTGGATATTGCCGGTGAAAATGACTCTGGGCAAACTGGTTAGCCACGGCGTTCTGAACAACGGCCCTGCGGGAATGCAGCATCTCCTCCCAAGCGCAAATACAATGCTCTCTCTCCAGGACTTACCCAAACACCGAAACGCCGTACGTGTGCATCGACCGCTTGGCCATCTCAGTCTCCTCGCGAGCCATGTCACGCGTCTGCACTAGGAACTGTTCCATCATGGCAAAGTCCTTGGCGTGCGTCGCCTGCATCTGCTCGACCATCTTGACCAGCGTCGAATATCCGGCTGTGTCCACAGTGATGTCGCCGCCACCGCCACTTCCGCTGTTCGTGCCGCTGCCGGCGTCGTTGCTCTCGTTGTCATCTTTAGCACTGCTGCCGCTGCTGCCGCTGCTGCTGGTGTTAACAGTCGTGGCATCCCACTCTGAGGAATTCTTCGCCGCGGCTTCGAAGCCTGGCTGCGCAGGGGGCTTGGCATCATCAGCGGCTGGCAACAAGGAAGTGCTACTGCACCCGTCATCACCGCTGTCGCCTTTATCCAAGGCCATATAGCACGGGCTTGTTTTCTCAGGGCTCATGCTGAAGGAAGCCAGGTTGGCGGCCATGTGGCCGTCGATCAGAGTAAACGGGCTCTCGGGCGGTGTCTGGGGAGCGGACAAGTCGTGGATCCGGGCGTGGCCTTTTGCCTGGGCATTCTGGTTCTGGCCCCGAACAGTGGGCCGCGCAGGGCTGGAGGCTTGAGACTAGAAGGAGAGCTGGGTCAGAGACACGTGCTTTTCAACAGACTATTGACTCTTAGAAAGAGGCTTACACAGACAACCGGCGACTCCATGATGATGATGATGGACCAACGATCAACCGATGAATATCAAGGCAAAGAAGAGTGCAAGCACAAGACAATGAGAAGAAGAGCAACAAGGACACGGCAAAAAAAAGACTCCCTAGTCCCGTTTAAATACATCCAGCTCGACGGTCCCCAACCCATCTATGCATGCAGTCCAGAGTCCAGTTGCTGTGCGCAGGACACATCCAGAGTCCCAGAGCCTCGAAATTCCCCTTTTCAGGAAACGTACTGCAGAACGGTGAAAAGTCTGCAGTGCAAAGCGGTCACAGCCGAGAAACATCCATCTGGCTGGTGACAAGACACATAGAATGAAAAAAAAAAGGAAAGGAAAGGAAAGACCGGGAGAGATAGAGACGGAGAGGGCCAACATCTGGCAAAGAGGCGCCAGAGGCCTTGGTGAGCATCTGCAATGCGCACAACAACACCAACTACACCACAGGCAAGAAATCTCGTGATACTCTTCTTACTCTTTCTTCCCCTTTTCGGTATTTTTCTTTGTTTGCTCATCTGGCTTAGTTTAGTCTGCGCCAACCAACTCTCTTTGGAGCTTTCCGCTTCCCTGACAGGCCCGTGAAGCTCAAAAGAAACCTCTGCGCCTCCTGACATGACTGTTGTCTCATTCACCGATCCCATGAACCACTTCTCGCCCGCTAGACCAACTTGGGGCGTGAGACATGCACTCATGGCAATCGTGATACCAGACAGTGACAACAAGACGACTACAATCGTATTATGTAGAGTACCATGAAGAACGCATGGCAGGAAGAAAAAAGAAAACCACCGCGACCACCTCCCTGCCGCCGACCCAAATAAACATGTGCGGCCTTTCCTGGCCGGCCGGATATACTCCAAAAACACCTGTGCAATGCGCGCCCGGCGTCCGTCCGTAGACTGATACCATGAGAAGAAAGAAAAGACAAAACCAAACCCACCCTAGAAACAAAACAAAAAAGAAAGACCCGCCGTCCCCCACCTCGGAAAAGCATCTCCCAATTCGATACGACTCTTCCACCCTGGACAAAAGAAAACGGAACAAATGAAACGTGTAGCCACGCCAGAGACACCAACTACGAATGCCCAAGACGTCTGGCCTCCTCGTCTTCCTCCTTCTTGCGCTCCTCCTCTTCCGTAAGCTGATAGCTCCAGTCCTTGAAGCCCTCGCCCCGCACCCAGCTGATGCCTTTGCGCCAATTGTTCTCGCGCACCGCTCTCGCATCCTTTTCGTACACCACGCTCGAGACCATCAGCGCAAGCACAAACAGCCACACATCGCCGCCACGCATGCCCACCCACCAGCGCCGCTTGACTCCGACCTTCCAAAGAGAGTCTATGCTTAGACGAGCAGTGGACAGAAACGCGCCACGGCCGTTCTTGCGCTCGAGGAAGGACCACAGCCCGGCGATGAAGCCACCGAGGAAGAAGCGCTGGCGTGCCATGAAGGACCGAGGGAACCAGGCCTGGAAGAAGCATATCGAGGCCCAGGCCGACGAAATGCCACCGGTAACCACAGTGCTGAGCTTGAGCGAGCGGAGGATGATGTTGGTGAACAGCTTCATAGGCGCATCGGCCAAGGTACGGAAGCGTGGTAGCAGGGACATGGCCGAGTATACAGCGAATAGCGTCTTGGCGATCGGGGGGAAAGATTGCAGCCAAAATGTGAGATAGGTGCGCATGCACGATGGGTCATTGGGATGCAGCGTCGCACATGAAAGCGATTTGATCAGCGGGTGAGCACGGGCGGTCAGCGGGCCGATAGTTGACAGCGTAGCTGGCAGGACGTCCTTATTAGGGAACAAGGTAGGCGAAACATATGTCCTAGAAAACAAGTCGGATTGTGAGCATCAGAGGAACAGAACAATTTACAAGGCCAGACAGAACACGAAGCACAGGGTAATGCAACTTACGGCCAGTTGAGTTTTGCCATGCCCGCTAGAGAGTCTACTATTTCATATGCCGAAGGCCATGGCAGTCCGATAGAGTAGCCCTCTGGTCGTTGTTGTAGATAGGTCATGGACTGCTTCATGATCCAGTCGGTGTAAGCTAGAGGGGAACAGTCGTGGTCAAAAACCAAGGTGTGTAACAGTTGACCAAACACAAGCGGCTGGGTGAGCCAGCTTCCAAACCACCAGGGGCGATCATTCTTGATCTTGAGACCGTTGGTGAGGGTCTTGAACCCCCAGATCATGCCGTCATACTCTAGCAGGTTCCAGGAGAACTCGAGAGCACGGAACAGGGCATAGATGGCCACAGACACTCGGATGTGCTTGGCTGGGGAGATACCGAGCATCAGGCCGGCAAACGACGCGCCGACAGCAGGTGCATACTGCGATGTGAGGGCAGCGGCAGCACGAGGATTGCGTAAACGGAATGGCGCTGCGGAGGGGTCGAGTAGATGACCGCGTAGGCGGGTGAGGAATCTGAAAAGTAATCTGTAGAGCAGCAGAATGGTGGATAGCGATACCGAGAGGCGCAGCGTTGCAGATTTGTGTAGTGGCTGCTTGTTTGAAGCCATAGATCTGTTGATGCAATTAGTCAGTATGCTCACGATGGACGGGCAAAAATCGGCCGAGTGAAAAGCACGCACTCTTTCTTTTTGCCAAGCTTCAGCATCACCATGTCCCACATCTTCGCAGCCAGTCCGGTCAATACAAACACGCGCATCGAGTGGCGTACAGCACGCGCATTGTAATCGTTTTCCTCTGCCTCATCCTCGGCATTGGTTGGATCAACCAGGCCCTTGCCCTGCATGCTATCCTTTTGCCGCTGGGCAGTATCGCTGCCTACAATCTGCTCAACGCGGGCAGGCGTTGGCGCAGTTTGTGCCAGAACACGCGACCGCGAGAGCAGATACTTGTGCAGAGTGGAGTATTCGCGCGCTGATATGGTGTAGCGAAGGGCATTGCGCAAGATGGGATCTGAAAGCTCGCGTTTGGGCTTTTGAGTGGGTGAAGCTGGCCGCGGAACTGGCGGAGACATGGTTGATGTCTTTAGAGAGGCAACAGCTTCAGCACGGGTGAGAGTCGGTGATGCATATGGCGAATTCCGGCGCGGAGGTGGCGGCGACAGCGATGGCGACGGTGACGGCGACGGCATGGTGATGAGGGCAATGTGGATGGATAGATGGATGGATGGTGGTGCTATCGGCGTGAGGAGTAGCCAACAAGTGGGATGCGATGCAGGGTCGTCGGCGGCTGAGGGTGTTTGTCTTTCGGCATGTGAGAAGAAAGGCCGGGTCGCAAGGGTTGGGCGATTATTTCTGGTGCGGTTGCAGTCGTAGCCGCAATTGAGTCGCGAAGATAATTAGCTTGGGGGGGAGGGGATAAGGCGGCGATAAAGTTGGCGAGTGTGTGAGAGATGAGCAGAGCAACAAGAAGTAGAAAAAAAAAAGAAAAAGAAAAAGAAAAAAGAAAAGAAAGAGGAGGCAAGAGGCAAGAGGACAAGAGGACAAGAGGCAAGATGGGCAAACAGAGGAAAAAAGAAAGAAAGGAAGGAGCTGACGACGGTGCCTGCTTAGAGTTATGGTATGGTCAAGCAAGGAAATCGCGGCACGCAAAACAACAAGGAGGAAGGAGCGACAACAAACGGTCTCCAAAAAAAAAAAAGAGCAAGACAAAGAAGGTGAAGAGAATGGGAAAGTACCCCCTCCTTCCTCTCCTCCTCTCCCGGCATAAGGAACACGCACACTACAACAACAAACAAGCCACAGCAAATCAACAATTGGCAATAATCCCCCCCCCAGCAAGATTGCGACAGGGGGCGTTGGCTGGACTCATGAGGCCTCGAGGAATTTGAGGGGGGGGGAGGAAGGGGGAGCGGGAGCAGCATTAAGAATGGGAGAGCCATCACCACAACCAACAACAACAACAACAACAGCGCATTGTGCGTCGCTTCTTTTGTTTTGTGTCTTGTCTGTTCTCGTTGCTGCGCCCTCGTGCATACCAGCTACACAGACAGACAGACAGACCAGAAGCCGCATTTCCTGGAGGGGCTACAATGAGAGCCAGAAAAAAAAGCGGAAAAAAAACAAAGACTCCGGCTGTGTCGCCCATTCGCCCGCCTGTTGGCGATAGCATTCATTCACATGCTGTCAACCATCCTTGTCTGGCTGTTGGACCTCGGCTGTGCGCATTTTTTTATTCTTTTTATTCTTTTTTATTCTTGCATGTAGATGACCTCATCTCTAGTCTTTGTTTTCTTCTCCAAATCGATAGTGATGGAAGCTTGTAGGCTGTAGCTTGTAGCTTGTTTAAGCTTCCCCTAGCTGCTGTTTCTTGAAGCTGCTGATATTGCGTCTTGCGTCTTGCGTCTTGCGTCTTGCGTCTTGCGTCTTGCGTCTTGTATTCTGTGTGTGCATGTGTGTGTGTGCGTGTGTGCGTGCGTGTGTGCCGGCCGCTGTTGCAATCGGTGTAGGGGAACCAGCAGGATTCACAGAACAGCCCATCTTGCATTCCGACTGCATCCAATGTTTACCGCAGACCCAATCGGCATGACATGGACTTTGCCCTACATCACCAACCTATACACCAGCCATCTCCTCCTCCCAGGCACAACAGAAGCAGTCAGTAGTTCGTAGTTCCATAAGCTGCTAGTGCTTCTCCGTCTCTATCAAACCCGCCGCCCTTGCGCCATAGTATGCTGCCACTACAGAACATACATACATACATACATACATACATCAATCCAGCAATCCAGCAATCCATCCCATCCATAGCCCTATCACCAACCGAAAGGAATCAATCGCCTCCCTTTTGCCCCTGTCACGTTCGCTGGCCCTAAACCAAATTGTGACCTGAACACGTCGTACCATGTTTTGACATGTGCATATCTCTTCCTGTGTATCTTGCTAAACACCACGCCACTCACTGCGAAACATGCACATATCTTGAACACAAAGAACAGCCTGAGTTACAAGCGGAGAAAAAGAAAAGATCTAAAATAAAACACTGTAAACAAATCCCGTCCCAGCCCGGATATCCTTCCCTCTCACCTTGCGCGACTTGTTCTCTCTCTCTCTCTTTTTTTTTTCTCTTTTTCTTTTTTTCTTTTTTGTTGTTATCCCCTTCTCAGCAGAGCATGTCAACCCCTCGCAACGTCCCCCGTCCCGTCCCGTCTCGTTTCGTCTCCTCTCTGATTCGGAATATTTTGTATCATGTACATTGTGTAGTTAGATGGATGGTCGTGCAGTTAGGACGAGAGAATACACAAACCAAGCAAAAAAAAATAGAAGAGAAAAGAAAAGGCAAATAGACAAACAAGAAAGAAGACACAACGAGACCCAAGATAGAGCGTGACGGTATGGTCTATGTACTTTTTCCCAGTACTAAAAAGAAAAAGACTCTGCCTAGTATTCTTCTTTGATATCATTAAAAAAGATAAGAAACAGAATGAACAGAAAAAGAAATTAAAAAAAAAAGACAAGAAGACAAAAGAAAAAGAAAAAGGAGTATGTGATAGCATATGATGAAGATGAAGGGCATGAAAAGATGAAAGAAAGAAAAAGTAATGAAGACAAGGAAAAAAAAAGAAGAGAAAAAAAAAAGAAGCAAAGACAAAATCAATGTAGAAGCAAACATAAGGAATAAAAAAAAAAAAAAAAAAAAAAAAAAAAAAGGAAAAAAAAAAAAAAAAAAAAAAAAAAAAAAAAAAAAAAGAGAAAACGCAACAGCAACGCTTAATAAACAACCATGACAATCATCTCTAAGGGTACAGTCCAAAGTCGGTCTGGCGCGAACCAGCTGTCTTGTCTGTGTTTTCAACTGGCACCCACTTTTTGAGGAGATTCGTCTTGCTCGTGCCCTCCTCAAGATACTCTTTCCAGCATAGAATGTCCCACGCGTTGAGAACCTGGGGCTCGTAGCGCTGAAGACGTGGCAGAATGACAGAGACCTCGGCCCCAGCGGCCTTGCCAACAACCACTGCCGACTGGAGGCTGACACGCCGTCTCTCGCGTTCGTCGATAATCTGCTTGGCTACAATGCTGCGCGCCGTGTTGTTGCGCCAGCCATTCACGCCGCCTTGGAGATCATTCTCAAGAGTCTCCTTGAGAATATCAAAGGGCAGGTTGATGAGAACACGGGAAAGGACCTTGAAGTGCGCAAAAGGCTCAGAACTCGGTGTGGCGTTGGCCGTCTCGTTGTCTTCCACAGTCGGTTCAGGAGTGCTAGTGAGATCGCCAAACTGAATGTGAGACACATTTGATAACCGCTTCTCGCCTTTGTTGTGACGGAGGATTGAAATACGCGAGTCTTTGTTAGAGACGGCCGCAATGACCGAAGCTGTCGGAGGTGACCTCGGCGCAGCCATACCCGGGGGGACAGACATGGGCATGCGCCGGTATTCCAAGGGGTCCGCAACACTGGAGTCCAGCTCAAAGTTCGCAGGAAAGTTGTTGATCAAGAAGTCAATAACACCACGGATCAGAGTCTTGGACGCAGGATCCATCGGCGTATCCCCATTGATAAGGCCTCTGTTGGGCATGTCACCCAGGGCAAATTCAAGAGCACCCTCAATCGACTCCCACGACAGAAACTGTGAAGCCATGCGAGAGCCGCGTATCGCCACATCCGGCAAGTCAAGAATGCGGCCGGCAATGGAGTACCCGAGCGAAAAGTTGAACCGATCCAGAGCATTACCCGCCAGGGAAAGGCCGTCACCCATGGGCATGGGCTCGGGAATCGCAAACAGGTCATATCCATAGAGGTACTGCAGCGCAAAAATGAAGGCATCTGATCTAGCAAAACGGCTATTGAAATGGAGAATCACATGCGGGACACTCTCGCCTTGAGGCGGCACTGATGACGAAGATAGAATAATTTGGCGGAGAACATC
The DNA here is from genome assembly GCA_017591655.1 of Thielaviopsis populi. Taxonomy (NCBI): domain Eukaryota; kingdom Fungi; phylum Ascomycota; class Sordariomycetes; order Microascales; family Ceratocystidaceae; genus Thielaviopsis; species Thielaviopsis populi. The sequence goes on from JADILG010000514.1 coordinate 9,349, forward strand.
ACTTTGAGAGAGGACCAAGCGGTGGGCAGGCATACGCAGAGGAGACGGGCCGCCATGGCGAACTTCAAGAATGCAGTCGGCAAAGGTATCGACGTTGAACTGGGCTTTGACGTGGTTTATAATCGGAAGTCCAATTGAGCCAAAGTCGGGAGGTCCAGGCGGTCCCATGTGAGAGTTGTGAGGATGATGATGATGATGATGGTGTTGACCCATTAGACCATGATGAGGCCCCATGAAAGGTTGCATCATATGAGGTATTTCGGCTGACATGTGGTGCTGGTGCTGGTGCTGATGCTGATGCTGATGACGGCCGTCATCTACAATGTTTTGCCCAGGGATGTGAGGGTGTTGGTTGTAGATAGGGTAGGTTGCCATGTTTTCTTCGCCGTGGCCAGACGATTGCGAATCATGAAAGCTGTGAGGAGTCGAGGGAGGACCATGAGCAAATCCATTGGAGGGGCCGTTATACATCTCTGCTGGGTAGCCGTTTATGGGCCGTCCGTAGCCGTCCATTTGCATGTAGTCGCCGTTGTATGGGGGAACAGGAGGCATGGGCCGATAGCCATTGGCTCCTGCACCCCCGCCTCCTCCACCACCGCGACGGGCATCGGGACCAGGCATACCATTGTGGTTCACCGGCATGCCAGGAGGAGGGAACGTAGCAGACTGGGGTCCCGGAGAAGAAGTGTTGGAATCACGGAACGGGTACTGTAGGGATCCGGTGCTGTGGTGGTTGTAGTGGCGGAAGTGCAGGTCAACCTGGGGTGGGCGAGGGCGGGGTGCGTAGAAGGGAACGCGGGGGCCAGTAGGTTGCATGTAGGGATACACAGAAGTATCGCTACGTTGGGAAGAGGGGACGAAATTGTCTGATGAGCCGTTGATCTGGACTTTGGCGGCAGCGGCGGCGACGGTGGTTGCTGTCGAAGTAGGATTTCCAGAATCCTTTTCAGGATTAGCAGGAGGGTCGCTGCGAACGATGGGGTCACGGCTGTATTGCTGCGCCTGCGGCTGCGGCTGCGCCTGCAGCTGCAGCTGCGGTTGCAGTGACTGAGAAGAGGGGTCTTGTTGAGTTTCGAAAGAAGAAGTAGGCACAGCTGTCTTTGACGCAGCGGCCGCATCTGGGCTGGCAGTGGTGGCAGGCTGCTTCGAATTCAGGCCCAGGCCATTCGGCATCGAAGCAGACGAAACAGTGGGTGCAGTGCCGTCTGCGGCGGGGATTTTCTTCAAAGGCGGTGAGGTGACAGAATTCGATACGGTTGAAGCAGATGGAGGGGTCAGTGGGGTTTTCTTCGGCAGAGACGAAGAACCGGACTTGTTGTTCCGACGGTGGGTTTGATTGGGGCCGACAATGGGAAGCGCGGGGACAATCCGTCGGGCACCTTGACGGGGCTTTGAAGCAGCTGCTGACGCAGATGCAGATGCAGCAGCGACTGACGATGTGGTGTGATCGTTAGAAGTCATATTTGGTGACCTGGAGAGATGTACTTGACTCGTCACAGGAAGGCGGCGGGGAAACGACGATTAGTCACAGGAGAAGATTTTGGGAGAATGTCGTTGAGTGTTGGTCAAACGTCGCATCTCAGGGCCTGATTCGCCACGGTTATAGATGAGGCTTTGTCAGTGATGGTGATGGGTATGGTACGTAGTCGGGCCAACCTCGATGCGGCAATGGTGGTGTGAGGGAGAGGGTGAGTGATGGTGAGGGGGAGGTGATGCTCGTCTCGTGGATGTCGGGTATCTTTTTGTTGTATTTTTTTTTCGATGAGGGGGCGGCAGGGCTCGTTCGTGCTGGCTTGCCGGCAATGGTGACTGGACAGGACTACAAAGACAGAAAGGAAAAGCCAGAGGTCAGAAAGAAGAAGAAAGGAGCCAGGACAAGCTGGAAAAATCCCAGCTATGTGGGGTGGATGCAGCTGCAGCCCAAAAAGAAGGGAAGAAGGCAAAGGCAAAGGCAAAGGCAAAGGCAAAAGGTGAAGGGGAGAAAAAGAGGGCCAGGTAAGCTCAGTGGTGAGGTAAGCAAGCATGTGGCATTTTGTTGTGGGATCATGTATCTTGTAGCACTTTTGGTGTGGTCGCCTTTGGAGGGGGTGAGTGATGCCTAAGGAAGTTATTTGGTGGGCTTTGTGATGTACATGCCTACAGTATGTGTGATGACTAAGCGGACTACACAAGACAGGGCAGTACATTTTTACATCCACACACAGGTACTCACAGGTACTCACAGGTACTCACAGGTACTCACAGGTACTCACAGGTACTCACAGGTACATACACACAGTATGCAGCAAATACAACAAGCAGCTCATTGCTCACAGGAAGCGCAATGTGGAAAAGACAACCTACATGCATGCATATGGCTGTGGTTTTCTCATTTGTTGGCAGTTTTTGTTCTTGTTTTGTTTCAGCCTGGCTGGCGAGCGTAAGGCTGCTTGCTCGCTTCGATACTACAGGGTAGAGAGACCACCCAACAGCAAAACAGAGCTTTGCTGCGCTTGTGTCATGTGGCTCGCCGGATATTTGCTTGTTGTGTACTGTCTACATACCAGGTCTACATACCAGAGCCGCAACCCAGGGGTTTGTGCCGCTTCGCTCTCAACCCTAACAACCCATGATACCCTGTCTTTTTATGTGTCAAATCGCGTCAATCATGCGGCGTTTCGTTGCTGCTAGTCAAAAAAAAAAACAAGACCATGTCTATTGTACGATATATAATCATTGTCTAATAAGGCATCGCGTTTCTATCTCAATAAAGCCACAACCCATGGTTTAAAGAGTGCAAGCCGCTGCTCTATACCTTGCGCGGCGCCCAGCTTTGCAGCCACACCCTCATGTTGTCCAAGTCCCCGTTCTCCGCCTCGGCCGCCGCAACACACCACTCCAGCTCAAACACGTTCTCGGCCGCCAACGTCTCAGCTAGTGAGCGTCGCTTTTGGTTCAGCTCCTCTACACACATCAACATTGGCGCATCTTCCTTCCAGATGTCTTCCAGAAGCGGCTTCACCATCGGCAGCGCCTCCGACGTCTTGGTGCCCTTGGGCTCCAAGCCCTGATTACTGCGGCCCGTCTTGCACCATTCATTGATGCATGAGGGTTTATTGCACCCGGCAATCAGCTGCGTGAGGTACTTGCGCTCTATGCGCCGGCGCATCGCCTTGCCGTCCGGGTCATGCACTCTAGCAAACAGCGGCTCGAAGCAGCCGGGACAGAAGCCTAGCCGATCGATGCTTCCCGGTTCGGCAAAGGCGCGCACAGCACCGCGTGGTCCCACTCCAAAGCGCGTCCGGCCGCAGCGGTGGTTACGGCAAAGCGGGGGAGCAGAGCGGCCGACTTTCCTCAGTTCATGTGTCTTCATGTGTGTCTGCATATCTCGCAGCCGCACGATCTTGTCACATAGATGACACTCTGTTGTACGCCCGCCATCAGCAAGTTCATGCGCCGTGAGACCAGAGAGAATCATATCTGCCGATGGATTTGCGGGATCGCCTTCTTGTGGAACCTCGAGATGGCAGAACTGGCATAGAATGATTTTGCCTGGACACACACTCGTTCGATGCTGTGCTAGTAGAGGGAGCGACCCGAGCTCATCACCGCAAGAGTCGCACACGTAAGTTGTGTGATAAATCGCATCGTGTTTTGTTCTGCTGGCAGAGGTAGACCCAAAAGCGTCGTCGTGTGCACAATGCCAGTGACTGGCCCATTCTTCCGAGGACTTTTGGAAGACATTGTGGCATTCGGGGCATGTGATGTTGTTACGCCGGCAAAAGTTTTCATGCAGGAGCATTGTCCGCTTAGGAATCCACTGCTGGCAGTTTTTGCATTGTTCATTCTCTGGGCTGTGAGAGCTAGAGTCCTGATTTACTTTGTCAAGTACGCCATTCGCAGCAGATTCGTTGACAACAGAGGCTCGCAGATTGAAGGAAACAGGATGTGAAGGTGTGTCTGATCCTTTGTAACCATGGACGGCAATCAAGAGGGACTCGACATTTTCCAACTCGACATTGGACGGCTGGATTCTGATGTATTTGGTGCCGTCATTTGCAGGCTCATAATTGCCGAATACATGTTCATGGGCTCGAGGTGGCACTCTATGTCGCGTAGAGCGCGGCGAAACGAAGAGATCGATGGAGATGTCGGGGTCAACACCTGACAGCTGTATGTCAAGAGGGCGGGTGTGATCCCATGATGGGAGTTCATAGTTGACATAGTCTCCTGGCACAACCTGGCCGTCTACTGGCTTCCAGATATCAATCTCTCCACCAACCGAAGAGCCTTCACTTCCTCCCGAATTTCGCTCGGAAAGCAGGCGAGCAGTTTCCTTGGCCTGTTCTTCATTCAGTGGTTGAATGTCAACCTCCAGATCAGTATCAACCACACAAATCCCATCATGACCTTCGGGCTGGAACTGGTCAATCAAGAAAGAATACTTGGCAGTGCCATTGGCAAACGAGAGCACGGCATGCTTGGTGAGCGTCGTGTAGCGTGCCCGCAGCTGTTGCTCTAGCAGAGCCTTCCAATCCTCGGAGTTGTAGCCTGCCTCAAGCGGACGTAGGCGCACAAATGTGCCTCTCGGGGCTTGCTGAGCATGTACCGTAATCTGGCAAGCCGGTACGCAGGCAACGGCGGCGGTGTGCTTCCCGCTTAGGTCGTCGTCATCGTCTTGTGTGAGGTCAACGGGGTCATTGGTAGTTCCTGACTGTACTGTTGCTTGGTCGATACCCAGCGTTTCGGCGAGATAGGGACTGAGGCCAATGAAGCCCTCTTCAGCAGAGAACTCGCGGATGCCCGCGAAGACAGACTTCCCACTTGCCGGGTTAGACAGGCGGAACATGAGCGGATGCGGGAGCTTGTGGGCACTATGGGAGGCCTGGAAGTCTCGGTAGCTCTGATAGAGGGCAGAAGCGCTATTGGCGCGCTCTGCAGCAGCCAGAAGCTGCTCCAGGGCCGAGTGAGGAAGGGCGATTTTGTCGCCGACGAGATTCCGGGCTTTGGCCTTGTCGGCATGCATCAGCTGAAAAGAAGCCGACCATTTGAGCGGCGGCACATCCGTCGGTGATTCCATGAAGGGAGAAAAAGTTAAGGCCACTGCTATGTTGTAATAGGATGAAGGAGCATGTAAATGTCGAAGAAAAAAAAAACACAGATCTTGGCTTAATGTGGCGATAAAAGAATTATGGAGAAAGTTGTGGGAGGAGAGAAGACTTTGTGGAAAGAAAATGTGGACAAGCGAGGGTTTGTGTACGTCCGTCATTAGTTATGTTGAAAGTAATGAGCAGTATGTACACGTACAGAGCGTTATCACAAGGCTGATGTACAGATACAGAGATTCAAGGATTCACGTGAAAATTCAAATGGTGCAAGCCCGGCCAGGCTTCCAATTGCATACATCACGACGGCTTGCATTGCGTGAGGGGCATCTTTGCGTCGTTGACGTACTTTGGTTAACAAATACAGGGTTGGTCTGTAGTGGGAAGGGCCTCTCTAGAAGCGCCTAGAACCGTGTGGAGGATGGTGGACTGGGCCTAAGGCCGCTACAGAAATTAGGACCCATGAAGAAGATAAAGTGCTAAAGATGGGCTTGGGGAGGGATAAATATAGCAGCACAGCTGTTGCAGCGAACCATGTCTGTTGATCTATCGATGCTTATTAATTGGAGCAGCAGGACGATGGTAAGTTTCCCGTGAAAAGCATCGGAGCGCTGGTGAGTAGCGGGCCGTGAGGGATACGGCGTCTGTGGAATTTCGGGGGGGGGGGGGGGGGTGCTCAGTTGTTGGCCTCGGAAACGAGGCTGAAGCTGAGGCTGTGGGCTGAGATTGGGCTCAGTTTGGTCAGGTTGCTATATATATATACTCGTCACTGAGAGCAATGTTTAAAGACGCATTTAGCATCCAGTTCAACGAGATGTCTGCTCTGCTGAAGGACACATGCTCCAAGATCTCGACAGAAAGACGTGAAAAGCCTGTCTCGGCCGGGACAAGATGCGAGAAGCGTGAGTTGTGGACATGCGCCAGCCAAACAACGCTAGACCCCCCATTCAGGATTTGCGCGCCTATTGAACGAGCTCTCGTCGGGGAGACTGAGAGCCCAAGCAGGACTATGCAAGATGTTGAAAACCGGCGGATTGTCGCAAGTACGATGTAGCCGTAGGAGCAAGCACGGACTCTCCTTGCACATTCGGAGATGCTGTGCATATTTTATATGCGCAGTTAGTGGGACAGTGCCATCCACCTAGACATCAATCCGGGGCGGAGTTTGCGAACCCTCAACCCATGCAGTCTACGTTGACAGCAAATCCGGGGTATGAACCTCATGAGGAGATCAAACCAGCCAGGAGAGGGAGAGGCCTGAGGGGGGACAAGACGAGATGAGGCGAGGGGGAAAAGGGGTTTGGGTTGAGCAAGGAGTTGATCAAGGAGTGGAGCAAGGAGTTGAGCAAGACGGGTTGTGTTTTGGGGTAGATGATGATATATGTGTGCACGTGTGCAGTGTTGAGATTGAGAGCTCTAAGGCTATTTTGATGGCAGTAGAGGCGAGAGAGACGGGTACCATTGCCGTTGCGATAAAAATGTAGGTATGTGTAAGTACCTAAGTACCGGCATATGTGTCTATTTTGCCTTTTGCTTGTTGTGTTGAGATGATGTATTTTTGTTTTGCAGTAGCTAATATTGTACACACACATACACACACATACACACACGCACACACCTTAAATTACAAGGGCTTTCGCAAGTTTCAGTGGATTTCTTCAGTGCGCTTACAGAAGGCCCTTTTTTGGCCGTAGCGCAGGCCCACGCTAGAAGCAGCAGCAGCAACAACAAAAAAAAACAGGATACACAACTTTGGCACACCCATTGCCAGTCCTCTTTTGGCAAACTGAGCCGCAGCAGGCAGCAGGTTACGAAAGAAAAAAGAAAGAAAAAAGAAAAAAAAACAAACGACTCAAATGGAAATGTGATACCACACTTGTTTTCGTTTTCTTGCCGCAGATTTTAGTGCCTCGGCACCCAGATAGATGAAGAATAAAACAACAGAACCGTCACGGTTGCTTGTACGCGATGATTTTTCGTCTCAGCGGCTCATAAGAGCCTCGCATGAAGTCATATTCTGTGCGTGTTTACTCGTCATACTGGGGGTACAACAATATGTGAACTGGAAGGTAGAGAGTACAAGAATTCGGTGACATCATTTCCGCGAGTATCGCGGACAAAGCCGTCGTTCTGGGCGTGACGCTCGTTCGATTGTCGTCCCAGCAAAATGCCGATGTGTTTGGCGGTGGTCTTCTGTGGCGTACACTGTGGTGTAGTGTAATGTACTGCACTGCACTGTACTGTAGTGTACAGTACCGTGCTTCGTACCACAGATAGCGATAAGACAACCTCAAGAACGACCCGGCCGCCCCC
>JADILG010000515.1:0-16724 GCA_017591655.1 Thielaviopsis populi
GGGGGGGGGCGCCTGTGGTCTTTCTACAATATCTCTGTCTCTGTCACCCCCCCCTCCCCTTCACGTCGTCGTCATCATCGTCGTCGCCTACGCGGGGATGGCCGATGACTGGTGAAGAGGGCTCAGAGAGCCTGGGTGGGTTCGGTGAAATCGTTCACGACTGATGATGCACCGTTTTCCAGTGCATGCATGAAAAAAGGTGAAAAAAGTGACCGCATCAATGATCCAGACAGTCTTGCTTTTGAGTCGTACTTACCACACCCCCAAATGGATTTCTGTATCTTTCACATGGGACTTGGTCACCTGTAACATCACTTACAGGAACGGCGGGCTCGATATCCAGTCCGCCAATGCCTCTCCTGGTACCACTATCTTGGGGGTTCGTATTTGCATCTCAAGATTGGCTATCTACTAGTCATTTGCTAGATTCTGGCCTGTGGGAGAAGGAAGTCGGAGATTGGGTCTGAACAACAGTCCAAACTTGCAAACAACAGGCAACACCACAAATACTACCAACACAACCAACACAACAAACAGGTATCAATCCATCTGTTGAGCAGGTTCACCGAGTAGTGATTGGCTTGGCTTCATGCACACCACAAACACACTTCTTCAGCTTCTCCCAAGGTCAGCAGCCACTTCTATATCTTGATAGTACCTCGCTGCATATCTATCCACCTTATTCGGCCCAAGCCAAAACAAGTCCGGCAGCTTATTCCATTTTGTGCTCTACAAGGAGATCTTGTGCCTGCCTATAATTTCCTAAACAGAATAGTCGTAAAATATCAAGCCCATTGTGACATGGATAAAAGGCCAGGCTTGCATCAAAACGGCATATGCTTGGTCAAGTCGAGCCTAAATGTCCTGCAGTTATGCCACGTATAAAATGAAACCTTGCTGTTGCATAAATTTCCGCCCGTCCCTTGGGCAGTAATCCAATGTTGTGCATGTGAAATTCCGACACCCAAACGTCAAGCAAAAAGTACAGCAACTCACATGGATAACTTCTGAAGAAGCGGACACCAGGGTTAGGGTATGCACCACGGCTAATCATCGGTACATATCATGCGGTTGGGTGCTTGGTGACACTTTGCGATTGGGAGCTTGCAGGTCCAAATCATGATGTTCTGTCCAGTCTTGTGCCGTGCAACAGGAAGAAAGTTTCCTCCATTTGCTGTCAATCTTGACTATTCCCATTCACAATGCTCACGTTGAAGGCAACGTTGCCGCTGGCGGCGCTGCTAACACAGGCGCTGGGCGCAGTGCACCACGCCGTTAATCATGACGTATACGCTTATCCACAGGTGAGCTCCATCCTATCATCTGCATCCATCACAGCTTCGACGTCGCTGCACATAGTGAATCAGCACATGCTAACCTGCGCATATGACATATACAGTTTGAAGTAGTCTTTGACGACGCATACATCCTCCCCCACGATGCCGAAGCATTGCTTCTTAAACAGGCGAACTCTGCCGCCACTGCCGCTGCTGGCGGCCCTCCAGCAGCCTCGGAATCCCACGACAGCTCCGACCTCGTGCCGTCTGGAGCTACCAAGAACACGGAAACCGACGACACGGCAAAGCCCGAGCCGAAGGAGACATACGAGCTGATCAGCATACACCCCGGGAAATACCTCTGCACAATCCCCATCATCGAGCCCAAGCCCGCCGAGAACGCCACTGCCACGGCACTGGCGCGCGAGAACGAGAAGAAGGAATTGGCGCGCGCGTCAGAGGATGGGTGGAAGATTCTCAAGACCATGGACGGCGAGTGTCTGTTCTTCATGTCGGGCTGGTGGAGTTACAAGTACTGCTACGACAGCTACATCGTGCAGTTCCACGCACTGGCCTCGGCACCTGGCCAGGCACCGCCAGTCCCTGATCCCAAGATGGCAGCCTATGTCCTTGGACGCACCAGCAAGTCGCACAACGAAGACGGCAACTGGCTAGACGAGGAGTGGCAGAAGGGCTCGGATGACGTCAAGTCGTCAACCACCGACATGCAGGTCAAAGGCGACCAACGCTTTCTGGTGCATCGTCTGACGGGTGGAACGATGTGTGACCTGACCCACCGGGAGCGCACCATCGAGATCCAGTACCACTGCGCACCGGGCGCGTCGCATGATAGCATTGCGTGGATCAAGGAGGTTACTACATGCGCCTATTTGATGGTCGTCAACACCCCTCGCCTGTGCAAGGACGCAGCCTTCCTGCCGCAGAAAGAGGCCGCGGCCAACACCATCAACTGCCGGGAGATTTCGCCCGAGGGGCTGTCACCCGACGAGACAGAGGCCTGGTTTGCCAAGCGGAAGCAGGAAGAGGCACAGAGGCGGGAACTGGCCACGGTGCGGGATATCAGGGTCAAGGCTTCGAACCCGCAAGTCAACATCAACAGACTGTCGAGCGAGCAGCCGATGGAGGAGCTCATGGTTGAGCTTGATCCGGAAGAAATTAAGAATCTCAGTCCCGAAGAGATCATGGCCATGGCCCACAAGCGCGCCCAAGAGATGATTGCCTCGTCACGCAAGGACCGGAATCACAAGGATAAGACCGGTGCAGCTGCTTCGGCCAACAAGCAGAAGAATCCGGCTGATGAGGATGCCGCGGGCGAAGTTTCCATGAACGACATCATAGACGCCCTGTCCAACATGGTCAGCGATGCGGCCGTTGAAATGGGAGAAGAGGAGATGCGCCGCGAGGTGGAGGAGACACTAGCCATCTACCGGGGGTTTGCAAAGAGGTTCCAGAAGCAGGGCAGGAAGATTCCCAAATGGGTGCAGGACCATATCACGGTGCTCGAGGAGACTCTGAGCGAGAATAATGAGTATGGTGTCTTTGGGGCGTACCAGGGCCTGAAGGAAAAGGAGGGTGCCGGTGCAGGCTCGGACAAGGACAAGAACAAGAACAAGGACGGCTTGCGTGAGAGCGATGAAGTGGGCAGCCAAGAGGAGTTTTTCAAAAAGAAAGACGAGCTCTAGGGCGACTCTTGGGCTCAATCTCTATGAGGGAAAGGGGGGGGGGGCGTTATGGAAAATGGGTTTATTAATGCGTCTTTCTTTCTGCCTTGAAGTTTTACAATGCTTTTTCTTCTTTTCGTCTTGTCTGGTTGTATACAAGTTGGTTAGGAAGAGTATGGTATATGTGAGTGCCTGGGCTTATTACTGAGTGTGCTATTATTCTCTTTCTGTACATGTTCATAGCTTCATGAGGGTTGCCGATGCCAGTGAGGAGGACAGCTGAATTGTTGTCTTGTAATTGGCGAGAGAAGCACGATCTGTGGGACATTTATCACTGCATATACGGTATACGGAAGGGTGGTAAGACACGTAGAAACGTGTAGAAACATTTAGAAAGTGAAGGGGCCATGTAACCAGATCTCTGATATGGTGCGTGTTGTCGAGATGGCCGCGTGTATATGTACAGCATAGTATATGTCTGGCGGGGAGGAGCACACGCGACCGGGGACGGCGTGCTGGAGACGCACGGCCCATATATATATATATATATTGAATATTATTTTGGCGGACAGGCAGACAGGCAGACAGTGAGAACATCATCACGATACCATCATCAAATTTCAGGCTAACTGCCTCTGCACTGATTGCTAATGCTAATGCTAATGTTAATTCTGGAGTTTCATGGTTCAGGCCACCAGGCCAATCAATTACCTGCAAGCACTTTATCCAGAGCGTGGAATGCCCCTGTGGCAAGGTTTCTCAGTTCTCTAGATCTGGCTTCCGTGGATTGCAAGCCCGTGTAAGCGAATGCGTAGTGGGTGTGAGGATCAGTGGGAAATGGAGAGAGACAGAGAGATGGAGGGAGAGAGGGAGGGAGGGATCAGGGACGGGCCAAGAGATGAGAAGAAGGGGGGGAGGGAAGAGGGAAGAGAGGAAAGGGAACGAGGAGGGGGGAAGGGGATGAAAAGGGAGGCCGTGAACATGGCCTATTCGTGATGTGCGTGTGTATGGTTGGTTGTGCGTCAGGATAGATATAGATAGGTAAGATAGAACCCATGAACAAGGAGAATGATTGACGGTCAATGAAACCAGGCACAGCAAAAGCAGGCATTATTGCCGCCGGCCAGCCGCTCAGCTGATCAGGATTTTTTTTCTTTTTCTTTTTTTTTCTTTTTCTCTTTTTTTTCTCTTTTTTTGGTTGTTTTGCCTCTTATCCACTGTAGAGTTTCGTTTTCGTCTTAGGCCAGAACCCACAATGTCGGGACTCGAGCTGACAATGACTACGCGAGAAGGAGACAAAGCCTTTGTTAAAAGCATAGCGGCGGCACCAGGCATAATCGGGCACAATAAAGTGCATGTGAAAAAAGAGGGTGACACAATCCAGAAACACTCGCTTTCTGCAAAGCACTGTATGAGATGAAATGAGATGAGTGAGGTGAGTGAGTGGGTGAGTGGGTGAGTGAGATGAGTGAGTGCATGCAGCAGAAGAGCTTCTCACATGTGGTACAGCCTGATTTTTCGCAAGTCCTCGAACCACATGTAGCAATGGAAGTCTCAGTCCTGGCTTGTGCCTGTATGAACATTGGTCAACAGATGGGCCGGTGCATATGGCAGCGGCTCGCTGCTGAGGAATAGCAAAGCCCAAATTCCACGTCATCAAGGGAGACAAGGGCATTGGTAGTGTAAGCCCTAACGACGGTCACACGAACCCTAGCGTCCACCTATAGCTAGGCAAGGCATGTACCATCAATAGCGCAAAGCAGAGAACGCGTAGATCTTTTGATAAGGATTTCACTTCCAAAGAACCCGTCTCATCAAGCGATTTTCACAGATACAAATTGGACCAAAAACAAAGCCCTAGCTCGTTATTTGCACGCTGATGCTTTGTTTTTCTTTTTTGCTTGCCTGTCCTGGGGCTAAGAGGGCGAATGGCCGAGGTGCAGCGAGCGAAGCCAGCGTTGGCTGCTGCTGCTGACTCTGCAGAGACGGGCTGAGACAGACTGGGAGATTTAGTGATCTCATCTGCGTCTGGAGCTGCAACTCTTGCATTCGCCAACGCAGGAGAATGAGAACCCTGGCGCTAGGAGTTGTCGGGCAGCGGCTAGTTCTATTGGCTGTGTGGTGTCTTGTGTGTCTTGTATATAGACGGTACATGCGTTCTCCTAGCAGTCCTCGGCACACTGACTTTCCAGCAGGGTCTTTTATATAGCATGCTTAGTACAAATACTTGTAACATGTATACTGTACTCTAAAATCAAATAAAAACTTGCACTCCCCTTCCCCCCTCCCATCTTTTCCCTCTATCCGCTCCTTTCGCTTGTACCTGTGCATGAATGTAGATGTGGATCCTTGATCGTAGTTCATAAGGCTAGCACAAAAGCTATTTATGCCCTGGTCGCAATAGATGGTAGTTGACAGTTTGTGCTCACAAGTTTTGTGTACATTGTATATTACAAGCTAAATAAGCAGTTACATTGAAGTCATCCTTGTGGGAACAAAGGCCCTGAAGCTACCATTTTGGCCCTGAAGCACCCTTTTGGCCCTGGAGCTACCCTTTTGAGGGCCCTGAGTCGATCTATACAGCAACAACCTTCTACATTCTTACATTGGCAGGCATAAATCGTGCTTGTATACATGTAAGATACACAATATCTGGACAATAATACTGTATTACCCCTCTTTTGTGCAGAGTCAAACAGCTATTCAACACACATATGTCAGCACATATTTCTCTCATTATTTTATCGCCATGGATCCGTCGCTATTCCCGGTGTCATCCCCCCTACTCTTTACTCTACTAGCTATAAGTCTTGCTTATATGATGTGATGCCAGGTACCTAAGAGTACTTTGCGGAATGATGCATAACGCATCGGCTCCGATAGTGTAAGTGAGTGCAAGCCAGCTTCCCTTGTCTTGGCCTAGACCTATTTGTTCCGTTGGTTTCTTTTTTTCTTTTTTCCTTCAAGTGGCAAAGAAACGCTCTATTCATTGAAGGGTGGCCCTTCCGTCCTCTTAAACCTGTCTCAACTTCTAGCTCCAATAGAATAGTCTAAAGATGCTAAAGATATCGACGGAAGGGAGCAGGATGGATGAGTTTTTTGGCGAAACAAATTATCCTCTTGTTATTTATGCATTTTATCTAGCCGTATTATTTTCTGACGGCTTGCACTATTCCATGCTCCCTCTAGCCAGGAACACTACACAACCGCGTTGTGTTGTACCTGCTGTTTGGGTCTGCAACGGCACTCTTTCGATGTTGACGCTTAGCCTTTTCGGGTCAGGATCCACAACAGAAGCAACTACCACCACCAGAACAAGAAACCAACACGGGGCCTGCTTTGCGCGTGCCGTTTTGATTCAGCAGAGAATCGGGAAGAGAGAGAGAGAGAGAGAGCGAGAGTCAAGTAGAGAACTGGGAGGCTAATCTAAGAGAGCATTGACTTGACCTGACTGGTTGGATGGCTGGCTGACCCAGAGAAGAGAAAAGCTCGACTTCTAGGAAAACTCATGGCACCATTTACCAGTTGCAGTAATATGGGCCCAATTGAACCAGGAAAGAACCCTCAGAAGACGACGATAGTGACTTCCCGTTTCAACGTCCATCAAACGCAGAGTTTTCACCCGTAGACATCAGGGTTAGAGAGTTGGCCTCGCACTTTTGATGCCCTCTTTTTCCTTTTCCTTTTCCTTTTCTGTTTCTTTTTCTTTTTTTCCCCCCTCTGCTCCTCATCTGCACCGGCGCCAGATCCAGCTCCAACCCCAAATACAACCGCACATGTTCGTCTGTCTACCCAGACCTTCGCGCCTCGTTAATATTCTATGCCGTGCTTCTTATTTTGTGCAACTTTCTTTCCATTTGTGCTACTCATGCTACATCGCCCAAGGATCACTCACTGTCCACACCACCTGAACAAAAAAAAGGACGACTCCCGCACAGCCACAGAGGCCAACCTGCCCTGCACAACCTCTCCCACCCACGACTCGCGTTTAAGCATCACATCCTTTGCACCAAGGCAGACACACAATTAACCGACCTACACTGTTCTGGTTGCTTTGCTCAAAAACAGACCCCTCAATCTCGTCACCTTTTCCTCTGGTCTCTGAAAAATCTCGTGTCAACAACGAGTCCAGGCACCCCAGATTAAACCTATCTCTGCCCCCCCTCCCCCCATACCATATCAAGCATCGATAACTTACTGGCCGAGCCCGTATTATCGACCGATTGAACTGAAGCGATATTCATCCAATCGCTGTACATCTCGAAACGAAGACGACGCGCATTGCATGACATCTATCGACAAGGGAGCCCCCCCCTTTCTCCGCAACGTACCCATCGAACAAACGGCCTCAGAATATCGTTCATTCAACAATTTCTCCCCTCCACAAGTCCTTTTCTCCTGCTCCCTCTAGTTTGCTGTCTTTGAGCCCAAAGTTGACCCGTGCTTCTTGTCAGGAAGAAGAAAAAAAACGAAAATTCTCTAGTAGTGGTCCGTCCTAACCTTGCTGCGTCCTACACAACTTTCAACTTGCATACTATTCACTTCTCTGTTTTTCAGCCTGTCTCTCTCTCTCTCTCCCCCCCGAAATCCTCCTCAGTCACCCTCCTTTTGGACAAGGAGACCCACGTCTGTTCTCCTAATACCTGCTTTTTTGTGCTTTCTCTTGCCGCGACTTCTCGCCCCCTTGCCTATCCAGAGGAGAGTGTCCCTGTCTTCCCATACAGTTCTGACCCTGGGACCCTGGCTATATCATATTGACTTACCTGGACGGACCTTGGTTATCCTCACTTTTTGCAGACCTGGTCCTGTGTCTCTAACTCACTTATTTGGGCCTTGAACCAACTCCCGGAGTACAACCAAGGCTTGTGATCTGCCCGGCTCTTTTTTTTCCTTCTTTTTTTTTCTCCGTCATCTTTCTCTTTTCTATCCTTTTCTTTCTCCTTCTTCTTCATACACACTCCTTCTTTGCCCTCTTTGTACTCACTGACAACCTCCTAGCTCATTGCTCCAGACATTATACGAATTGAATCCCGATTTGTCGCTGGACTCACAAGACTAACAGCATTGCGTGCTTTGTATTTTTCTTCTTTTTTTCATTTATTCAGGCACAACCCCCAAAGAGAGAGAGAGAGAGAGCCCGGTGTTCTTCTGTCTAGTTCGCGACTGCCTACTGGCCTCGTTTCATTCCACATTTGCTACACCATTTGTTTCTTCCGCATTCTTTGGCCTTCTTCCGGCATTTACGCGATTTGTCTCTGCCATATCCTGAGCAAGTCGCGTCTCTGTCTCCCGCCCTCAGTTCACTTTTGTTTCTCTCGCTGGCAAATATAGTATCCAGCTCTCAGGTGAACCCAGCTTTGTCGCAATCTGGAAGAAACAAATACCGAGAGACCGAGCGCGCTGGTCTTTGCTCTTTAACTCTTCAAATTTTCATCACCTTCTACTATAGCCATGGACTCATCACCAATGTTACCTGGCTTAGAGCGCCAACGCCTGGCAACTCACTATACCCGCCCCAGCACAGTTGGATCATTTGGACGCCTTCCCACTCCCCAGAGCAGCAACGGCAGCACACATTCTATGGGCTCTCCGCAAATTCCATCGGCCCAAATTGCGTATAGATTGTCAAATACTAGCAGTGCTAAGCCTGTGCTAGTACATAGCTCGCGGCCATCACCGCTACCCAGAGAAGGTACTGTCGAAATACGGCCCAGCGCAATGTCAACCTACCTCCAAGAGAAGCTGGCAAAGGAGCGCAAAGAAGGCGATTTCACTGCGCGCATGACTCCCGACCCTAGCAGCCCAATAGAACCGCGTATCCCAGGCTCACCAGCAAGAATATCGACACCGATCCAAGATCATGGGGAAGGTACCTCAGCGAAAAAGGGTCTAGGAATGGGTGTCAAGGAAATGGAAGTTGTAAGTATTTGCTGACTTCTCCTAATACCCGTAGCTAGCTACCTGCTGACCCAAACTTTCTTTCTAGACTGTCACCACTCTTCATAAACAAAACTTTGATCTCAAGCTCGAGCTGTATCATCGCCGGGAACGACAACAGGCTTTGGAGTCCCGCTTGGAGGGCATCGAAGCTGAGAAGCGCCAGATGGAACAGATGAATGACCAGCTCCTTGAAGAGCTTGAAAGACGAGACAAAGCTGTTGAGGAAGCGGTTGCCATGATTGTCATGCTCGAATCACAGGTTGAAAACTTACTAAAGGAACGAGAGACTATCCGAAAGGCAGAGACATGCATTTATGAGAACCAAAGGCGGGTAGGCGAAGATTATGATACGCCAAGCCGTACCCGGACACCACGTCAACGAGCGCCTCCATCGATGGACGCTACCCAGACTTCAGAAGCTCAGATACCTCGTTTTCCCGAAGACCGGCCACTCAACCGCATGCCTAGCTTCTTGTCTGATTTAAACGAAACCACCGAGAATCTGCGCAATGTGTATCTGACTGGCGCCAAAGCTGGCAGCATAGTGAATCTTCCAGTGTTGAACGAAGCTTTAACTGAGGTTGAAGCTGCAGAGGCCTCAATTCCCGAGCAACTGCGCAGTCCCAGCCTCAGCATGCTCAGCGAGAGTTCTTTTGCCAGTGTATACGGCGCTGAGAAGGGCGATATTCAGTCCATGCCCCGTACTCACCCCAAAGACTTTGCAGGCTCAAATCAGAGCTTCCAACTCGATCGACATATCCCTCGTCTTCTTGGTACACCCCGCCTACCCGATCGCACCTCCACGCCCCGCGGCCATCGCAACTCTAGTAGCCATAGCAAAGTTGCCAGCATTAGCTCCATCTCCGGTCCTATGTTAGACCAAAACTCGCCTCTACAACGGTTAGAGCAGACGTATGGAATGCGCGGATCTTCTGGCTCAAGCAACGAACAAAGCATGGTCAGTACGCCCGTGCTGCGTCCCGGCAAGATCCAGATTCAGCGCAAGGCAAAGGACGACAAACGTACCTCGCTGCGAGAAGTAATTACGGAGTCTCCCAACCGCAACATGCATGACCTAGGCATGCCTCTGACGCCCGATACCATTTCAACGGCGACACTTCGACATTATCAGATTGAAAGCGAAACTCTGGATCGAAACAACGCTATTGCGTCAGCTTCGACCCCTATTGATATGGATGTATTGCGGTATATGAAGCATGCTGGATCGAATGGTTCCATGGGCGGTGTCCCCTTGTCAACGCAAAAAACTGATGATGCCTCTTCTGAGAGGTCATTCCAGCCCCCTACGATTGCAGATTTCCCCGGGCGCCGTGATGCGCTTGACGCTCTTTTTGCTTCTCAAACATTGATGCAACGACCTCATTCTGCCGGAGCGTCAACTATTTTGCGCTATGGTGAGCGTGGTGAATGCGTCGATAGCGACGACGACGATGACAACGACGACAACCACTCATTGGCTTCGAGCCTGGACATTTGGATTCGTGAAGGAGGCAAAGCACCCCGTGCACTTGGCTGCAACACACCCGAGTTGATGTCTCTGCCATACCCCGGTGCTCACGGATGGCCACCCAAAGCAATGTTGAATGGTGCTAATGGGCTGATGGATGCAAAAGCTATCTACGAATCGCCTTCTCCTGGCGCCCCTCCGCCGCCACACCGCCGGTCAAGTCTTAATGCGAAAACGGGCACTGGATCTAGTCCCTCTCGTCCCCAGACAATGGCCACGCTGGCGGGTAAGGACCGCAGCAAAGCACGTCGGGATGGATCTTGTAGGCCATCTTCACAGCCCGGTGTACCGTTTGTCAAGAACAGCAGTGCATCGAAGAACAGCCCATACCCGCCGGCGACACAACCGCAGCGACAACGCGGAATTAACAACTTTTGGCGCCGCTCTCTCGGCAGCTCAGGACTGGTTTTGAACAGCAGCAGCGCCACGGTTGATCAGACTGCATCCAACGACGGGGGTGTAAGTATTAAGTCACAGTATGATGGGGCTGCAGTGCAAAGAGAAGCTGAAGCGTATGGAAGTGCCGGCTGGCACAAGCGCCATTCACTTGTGCCTCAAGATCTCCGAAGCAGTGCCACGCCTCCTCCTATTGCTCGCAACAGAGCCCTTAGTATAGACTGCCGTCCGGAAAATGATGGCGGTGTTGCTACCACCAATGGCGGCATGAAGCCGACGACTCCTCGCACGCCGGTCAGTGCTCAAGCGTATGTGTTCCCGCCCCATCGCCATAGCCACGGCTACTCAGCGTCGGTTTCTGCGGGAAACACGCCCAGCACTCCGAATGGAGGCTCCAAGAAGGGCTGGCTGTCCCGTTTTGGGCGCAGCAACAGCATCAGCAAGTCCTCCAAGGACAGGGAGACTTAGGAGAGGGACGGTGTTTTGTCTCGTTTCTTTTTTCTGAGGCTTCCGTATTTTGTATCATTATTCAGACTTTGAAGTCTATCAAGTGTTGGTGGCCGCGGTTTGCTTCGACAGGTAGGGAGGAAGTGGTCTTTGTCTGGATGTTGCTGGTCAATAAACTGGACCGAGACCACTTTCTTCTAGTCTGGTTGACTTGTCAGTCTGGAGCTATATGCGCAACGCCACACCTTGGGGGGGGGGGAGAGGGGGAGTTTGCTCGTTTTACTTGTCATTGTTTGTTTCTGGTTCTTTTACAGTGTCGCGTTATTACCGCGCAACTAGCGACACCTCTCCCATCATGCGGAGGGGTCTGTTTTTTTTTCGGGGGGGGGGCGGTGTGGTTGTGCTTCTTTGGGATCTGTTTGTGTTTGTCGGGTTTGTTTACTTTTGGGCGTTTTTCTTTAAGGAGTCTCTGGCGGGTGTCGTCTTGTTTTTCTTTTGATCGGGTTCGTGTTGCGCGAGACTTGGCGACGGGGTGAGAAAAGACCCAGACTCTCTCCTTTTGAGGAGACGCGGATGAGTGAGTGAGTGAGTGTCTGTGGTTTCTGAGCTGTTGCTCACGAGGGCTTGTTTGGTGGTTTTCTGTTATTTCTTGGTTTTTTTTTCTTTTTCTTTTTCTTTCATCTTTTGATACCTGGGCCCGGAACTGTTTATTTATTTATCTTTGTTTGTATTGGCACGTCATTATTTAGCAAGTATTCTTTTCTGATTTCTTTTTTGGTCTTCTAACTAACGTGCAGCAGCAGCAGCAGGTCGTTCCTCGTCGCGGCTTTTAGGACGTTCCGTCCATTTTCTCTTTTTGTTTTTGTGTTTGTACGACGTGAGGTGTAACGGCACACGCACACACACTCATACACACACACATACACACACACGCCCGGCGATTATTGCTTGCTTGTCCTACCATGACTGCCTCTGCCATGATACTTTTTGCCTTGGACTGAGTCAGTTGTAGTTGCAGATGCACATGCACATGGTGTGGGAGACTGACATACAGACATAGACACATGCGAACATGCGGACACACGGACATGCACACATGCGGTCAGATGGGCTCATTCAACAGGCTCGTATAGCTGCAGCAGAGAGACGGGCAAAGCAGAGAGTCGAGCGCGTTTCCTCGTGTCTGCACGTGCGCTGCGAGTGTGTGTATGCGAGTGCGCATATGAGTGTGTCTGCCCCCTCCATGCCTGGCTCTTTGACCCGCGTCGCCGTGGCGTATTGTGCCACGCTGGCGGCACCGGGCTCGCGCAGCCGCGGCGCGTGAATACGAGGTCTGTGAAGCCCACGCTGGCGCAGAATAAAAGACCTACCTGGCTTGCTCTGGCTGCCGTGGGGGGGGGGGGCATGAGCGCAATAGGGAAAAACAAAGGGTGCCGCGGCGCGCTGGCAAGACTGGCTGGAGGGGATGGACGAGGCTCCTGGCGTGGCGTAGGATGGTGTTTCAGAACGTACTGTGGATGCGGTGGTAGGCCAAGTGCTGTGTGCGTGCAGTGTGGACCAGGGGCAAGTATCCAGACGTGCGTTCTTTGCGACGTAGCACAGGGAGGAACGCTGCGGTGTCTACCGGAAGATGCATCTGAGAAAGCGCCCTGGATGCTTCTTCCTTGGGCTGCTTCCTCCCTGGCTTCCTCTCTGGCTGGCTGGCTGGAGCCAGGCAGCTGGCCGTCGTCTTCGAGGTGTGAGCGGGAACGAGACGAGGCGAAGACAGAGCAAGACAAGACACATGCACATGCACATGGGCCCGGCAAAAGAAGGGGGAGCGGCGGGTATATAAAGCACGACCAAGCCGCTCGTCTGGCTGTGGCAGGAGATTCTAAAGGTCAGGCTTCTTCTCATCTCCAGTCGTTCTATCCACTCGCTTGCACTTGATAACCCACGCTCGCTTTTTCTTTTTGCAACTGCTTGATACCTTGTTATCGACACACATACACACACACACACACACACTTTCTCTCTATTCTCGTTACCGCCATGAAGTCATCCGCTTGCCTCCTGGCTACTGCGTAAGTACATATTCCTGTGCTGACTTTCCCGGTCTCTTGAAAACAAGAAGCAATCAGCTAATGCTCTTCCACTTCCACTTTCAAGCGGCCTTGCCATGGCCACTGTTTACGGCGAGTCTCCCGCCTACAGCGAGCCTTACTCTGTCGTCTCGTCGTGGGAGCCTGTCTACTCCAGCGGCAGCAGCAGCAGCAGCAGCAGCACCGGCGGCGGCGAGGACTACCTAAGCAGTACCGCTGTCGAGACGCCCGTGCCCGTGCCCTCGTCGTCCACCGAGCACTGGCCCGAGCCCGAGAGCACCGTCTCGTCCGCCGAGCCGACCACTGCGCCTGCGTACACCGAGACCGAGACTCCTACCCCGGTGGAAACGTACCCCGTCCCTGTGCCGCCGACCGAGTACCTCTCTGTCTTCACCGAGGCCGTCTCGTACACTGCTTCGCTGCCGCCCGCGTCCGAGTCGCCGATCCCCTCGCCGCCCTCGTCTGCGTGGGTGACCTCGGTCGTCTCCTCGGCCGTCCCCACCCCGTCCGAGGCCTCGTACGGCGTCCCGAGCGCGCCGGCTTCGTCGGAGCCGTACCCGTCAGTGACCGACGTCGTCCCCCCTGTTAGCAGCGCCACGCCGCCTGTCTCCTCTGAGTACCCGGTTCCTTCGTCGTACGACTCTTCGGTCTCGTCTGCCTCGCCTATTACTCAGTCCAACAACGGCTCGTACCCTAGCTACACTGCTGCCGTACCGCCGGTGATTTCGACGGCTGGTGCTGCTAGACTGCTCCCTTTCCATTTCTTCTGAGAAGAAAGATCATCACTTGAGCAGCGGGAAGTAGAGGAGAAGGAGGAGAAGGAGGAGATGGTGGCCGTATCTGGAATGTTGGTGCCCCAGGCGCTTAGTCATCTGGGGCTAGTTGTATCTAGACATATCTTCGTCATTGGGAATTCATGAGGGATGCCATAGCTGTTCAAACCCGCACCAATGAATACGTACGTTGAGGTAGACTTAATCAAAGCAATGCCAACGAGCCCTCGCGGCAGAGTTGCCAAGAAAAGAAAATAGGAACAAATGCAAGTCTATACAAGCCCAAACAAACGCCCGAAAGTGAAGACCAGTGAAGACCAGTGCAGCCCTGAGCAGCACGAGAAGCAGCACGAGAAGCAGCACCAGAAGCAAAGCAAGATGCAAAACAAGAGCAGAGAAACCACGGCAATGCCTATCCCAAAACACAAAACACCCCGCCCCCTCCCCTCTCTCTCTCTCGGCTAGACCAAGTTAAGTGTCTGCGATATATGTCGTTGTCGTACGCTGCAGTCAGCTTCTGGATTGGACCAGCTGTCTTGCGCTGGTGTTGTATGTGTGTGTGTGTGGGATGAAGTAACCCAGCTTCGCTATTTGTTGAGGGCGGCCCAGCCACCAACACGGGTCGCGGGCAGCTTGGTCTGCTGCTGCTGCTGCTGCTGCTGCTCGTCGCCGTCGCCGTCGCCGTCGTCGTCGTCGCCATCGTCCTCCTCCTCTTGCTCGTCCCCCCCCTCGTCGTCGTCGCCATCACTGCCGCTGTCATCGTCGCTGTCTTCTTCACTCGACTCGCCCGACCCGTCGCTGTCGTCTCCGCTTTCTGGGTCGTAGTCCTCCTCCTCGGCGTCCTCGGCGTCCTGCAGTCGCTGCTCCTCTTCCCACTCTGCACGCTCGAGAGCCGTCATGTGTTTCAAGGCAGGGTTGGCGGCTACGGCGGCGACATCGTCAGCCGCCTGGTCCATTTCCACATCGTCAGCGTCACCATCATCGCCATCCGCATCATTGCCGTTCTTCTTGGCAGCCCTGGCGTTCTCGGCCAGCTCGAGCTTGGCCTTGCGCTGCTCGGCCATACTGCGGTCTTGAAGGCCGTTCTTCTTGACATACAGCTCGTCGATGCCTTGGTAGTCTTGTTGGTCGATCATGGAGAACTCAATCTCTTCGGTGCTGTCGCCCTCGCCACTAAATACTTCGACAACCATGTTGAAGGTGCGCTGCAGCACACTTGTGTAGCTGACTGCGACAATCCGTTCCAGCGGGATGTATAGCAGCGGTTTTTTGAAACCCCATAGAATGCCAGTCTGCAGGAAGAACAGATACCCATCCTTGGACCCGCGAAACGCCTTGATATGCACTGCCTTTTCGTTGGGCCGATGGCTCTGCTTGACCATGGAGTGGAAGCGCGCGGGATTCGCTGCTACAATCTGCACGCGACTACCGGCGCCGCGCAGAAATGTGCCGAATGCCCAGTCGAAGAGCGAGTTGTAGTCGCCGGCGACGGGCTGTGCGGCGGTGGCCTTGGGCCCGGAAACAGTGCCGGCCTTGGGCGGCGTCGAGTTGACGGTGAAGACGAGCGGATCGGGGCAAGTCGGGCCTTTGGACATGAAGGAGGATCCGCGCGGAAGAAGGACGTAGTTGTGTTGTACTTGTGTCTTTTCGGGGACCGGGAGGTAGAAGGCGAACTCTGGTATGGGGACAAGACGTGTTAGCTCCTGGTCACGTTGTCATCTCGTGATGCTGCTTACCAATATCTGACCAAGAGAAAACAGTGCCAGACACAGGCTCACTGCCGCCAGCTGCCCTGCCATACAGGCCGCTGGACGTAAAGCAGAGATCCAGCTTTTTTCTCACGGGAACACTGAGCGAGATCTCTTTGATTTCCAACTGCACAGGCTCGGCCGCCACGCTGGCCGCAGTATTGGGGGCGCCGTTGTCCGAGCCATTTGACGCGCTGGGCGTGTCTGTTTTGCGGCGTTTGGACGAGGGCTCGTCGGAGCTCTGCAGCTGGTCGTAAACGAAGCTGGCGATATCATTGAAGAGGGAGATGCGATCGGGCGTATCTAGAGATGTATCAGTGTTAGAGAATCGAGCGAACATTGGAGCTGGTAGGCCAACGGTGGACCCGGTGCGCCGAGAGCAGCGGAGCCAAGCATACCGGCTGCTTTCTGGACTCCGGCCAAGATATCCGGCCGGGACTGGAAGACGAGGCTGAGCGTCCTTGAATCGAGGCCAGGACAAGCCATGATGTTCAGGTAAGAGCGAGAGCGTGAGCGTGGGCGTGAGAGACGAAGCTGGCGCGAGATAAATTAAAAGAATTAAGCAGAAACGGCGCAATAGGCAAAGGCAATATATTGGCGACAGATATTCGACGACGACGACGACGATGAATGTAGTTGGAATTGAAGAGAAAAACAAAGTGGCGTTGCGGTTTTTTATAGAGGCGAAAAGAAAATTTGAGAGGATCGTGAGAGACGAGGTAAGAGCCAAAGTTGGCGATGAGCAATTGCAATCAAAAAAGGAAAATAATTAAAAAGAAAAAGAATTAAAAAAGAAGTAAAAAGGCGTGTTGGTTGGTCACGGGGTGGGGGAGGGGAACGAGTCAACGTACC
>JADILG010000516.1:0-16668 GCA_017591655.1 Thielaviopsis populi
TTCAATTTTTGTATTCAAAATTAACAATTAAAAAAAAAAAAAATATAAAACGAGGCCTTTGAAATGTTTCCCAAGGAAAAAGAAAAAAAAAAAAAAAAAAAGGGCACAGTCTCGTGATCTTCACTCTCAAGGTATCCTTGGTTGGAGTATCGCCTACACTCAAGTGACGAGTCTAAAAACAAGACTACGACTCTGTTGTAATTGTTGTTAGTGTTCTTCTTTGTGTTTTGCTACTACTCTTGCTGTTGTCAACCTCGTGATAAGCTTTGGTTGGTTTTATTTCCCGAAATTCCATGTCAATGTCAACGTACTTTCACCCTGCCAACATCTTGCTTTTAATCTCAGCCCGCTTGACTAGAGGGAGAGGAAGAATGAAGAATAGCACACAAGAAAACAGAACGAAAAGAAAAGAAAAGAGTCTTTTTGTCCAGAACAAAAAAAACCAATAAATGACCTGCTTTGCCTGCTTTGCCTGGCTTCCATCGATGGAGCTTTGACGCTGCAGCAAACAGCACTCAAAAATGTTGCCCTGCAACAGCCAAAATTCGGCCAAAGCTCAGGCCTCTTCTTTTGCCCTTCAGCGCTATGCATGCCCTGTAGCCGCCTACGAGTGGAGGGGAAACAAGGTGGAAAAGCCCCTCTCCGACCCCTCCAAAAATGAAATAACCCCATTATTACAGAAGCTTTTTTACGGTGGGAATGGGGGACCCAGACCATGCCATACATACATACATACATGCATGCATGCATGCAACCAACTGGGACTGCTCCAACGCTTGTTCCCTCCCTCCTATTTGCACATTGCACCAACTCTAACTGCAAATGAACTTGGACTTGAACCAGTGCTTTGTTGTAGCCGTAGCAACAATCCGACATGACTTGCTTGCACTGCACGTCACTTCACTTAGGCATGTGGAATCTAGAGTTTGGATCCAACAGCTTTGTTCCTCTGCCGTTTTCAGTATACTAGCATGTGCAGTTGACTATTTTTGCTTTTTTTTATGTCTTCTTTTCCAACACAATCAAGAGAGAGGGAGAGGGAACCCGGCATTCAAATCAAGACTTGGGGCTTCTGTCAATCTCGGCTCCCATGCCCGTACCCACACATCACCTTTCCACCTCTGAGCTCCATCTCTAACAACAATCAACATAAAACAGTCCTGTCTGTGTGCGTGTCAATCTCAATTTCAATCTCAGTCCCTGTCTCACCCACTCCTAAAGCTTCCAAGTCTCCATGCCCTGTAAATAACAGCAAGTAAACCTTGTTGAAAAGTGTTTTGTTTACCTTTTGTTTACTACCCGCTACATCTCTCTGCACTCACTACCATTACGACTACCACTGGCACCCTGCTCAACTCAAGCTTTATTCTGTTTTCCCCTTTTCCCCAAGGCTAATCTGCTAGAAGCCAATCCCTTTGTCCCCTTTTCGGTAGAACATGTGAACATGACAAGACCGAGGATGAGGCAGTAATTTTCAGCATGTGAGATAGGGTTATCACGCGAGTAACCCTAGTATATCTGCTATTCTTACACGAGCACTAGATTCCTAGACAAACACTTGAATTGCATCTGAATCCTAGAAACCCAAGCACTGACCAAGTTTATTTTTTCTCTTTTCTCTTTGCTCTTTGTACTCTATCCTACAAGCTTCCTGAAACCCCATGCCTTTTCTTTGTCAAAAACTGAAACCCTCGTGAAGCCAAACAGTACACACAAACACACCTTTGCATTAACATGGTATAATCAAGAAAATCCGAGGGATAAGCAGAAAAACCAAGCAGCGGAGCCGTTAGCAAGCACATGAAGAATGAGCGAACAAGAAGACAAGCCTGACCGATGAAGGCCTTGATGTCATGATGCATGCAAACACGACATGCACCCCAAAAAAAACCACGAAAAAGAGCAAAACTGTTTAGGACAAGCAAATAAGCAATTAGGCAGGTAATGTGCTGTATTATAGTTCCCTGAGATAGGCCCCAAAACAAGCAAATCTATTTTTAGAAACAATGAACTAAAAAGCTTCCGGAAACAAAAAAGAACGTCTAGCATTTTTTTCTCTTTTTTTTTTCTTTTTTTGTTTTTTTCTGATGCCAAAACTTGATTGTGCACGAGCTCGAAAAAAAAAATCAAAAAATCAAATAATCAAAGAGAAAAGAGAAAAGAAATCAACGAGAAAAAAAAAGATAAAAAAAAAACAACCAAGCAATCACCCGCCCAGACCAGGAGAAACCTCCCCCCTTCCCTCACCAAATGGTCCATGAGGTCTGGACTCTCTCCCCCACCTGAAAGGTACCCGAGAATGATCCAGGCCACAAACATGTCTTTGCCACATTAGGACTTGCACCCAGGCCACACTTTGTCTTTCATCTCAACTTCCTGCCGTGCATGTAGTTTAGTGTGTAGTGGCTTGGGACCCCAAGTGGCTGTCTTAAGAGAGGAATAAGGAAAAAAAGACGACGGAGACGGAAATAGGAAAAAAAAGAGAAAAGGTCTTGAAACTTGTCTTTGGGAGGCGGAGGTGATGGGCTCGTGAAAAAGACTCAAAGAAGAACTCACCAGAGAGATCTTGGATATCCTGTTTTTCCCCGGACAGAGAATGACATTCGTACTATCAGCCGGACTTGGACTTCCCTTCTTCCGATTCTGCTTCCATGCAGAAGCACGATTACAATATACTCTTACACCACTTAACGCACCTCCGCACGTCTGCCCTTTTTGTTCCTTTTCCTTCTACTCTACTAGCCATGCAAGCATTGTCACGTGGTAAAATACGACAAAGACACAAAGTTACCGCCAGGTCGTATTGAGAGCAAGACTCACGGGCCAGACTCCCCCCTCCGCATTCCTCTACACGACAGCACTCGACGGACAACACAGCACGGCTCAAAAGAGCCACTAAGCAAATTGAATGCAGTCGAATTGAAATGTCGTTTTCGAGAACGAAGCAGCTGGCTGGCTACACAAGACATGGGAACGAATAAACGAGATCCCAAAAACGAAGAGACTCAAAACATGAAATATAAACGAGATACCGTAAAACAGGAGACTCAAAGCATAAAGTACAAACCCCGCAAACACCATCATTGCAGCTTGGCTCAAACTATCCACAAAGCCACAGACATCGCCAGAGACCAACCTACTCAGCTCTTACTCACCGGACATCCAGAATGTATATAGTAGCGCCCACCGGGCGAGCATATGTGTTGACAGCAGCATATACAGGACTAAACCAGTCACGAAACTAACCATGTATATGACCGAAAAAAAAGACAAAAGGAGAGTGAGAACGTGTGCTTCATCAGGGTAAATATACGCACTCCGTGTATAAAGAAAATAAAGTATAGTTATTTGCCGTGCCATGCTTTGCGTTGTCTTTTTCACAGCCGGGAAACGCAAAGAGCACTAAAATATAGACATACACACACACACACACACACACACACACACACACACACACACTTGTCTTACAGGTCCTTTGACCGCAGCTTCTTGATGCGCGACACTCCCTCAAACAGACCACGGTCAACGGCAGCGGCTACGGTCAGAGTACCTCCGATGATGGAGCAGAGACCAGCCAGGAAGCCCGTAAACGTCTTGGCGCGTTCTTCGCGGTTGATGACCTTCATAGGAGAGATGTCCTAAACACAGCAAAAAAAAAACAAGAATGAGTTAGCATGTGTCCCCGCTTCATCTTCAATCCAAAGCATGCGCAACTTACGTAGGAAAAGAATACGCCGGGAATACCTCCGCGCGAGTGCTGGCGCTCCTCATGGCCTTCGGCGGCATCGGTTCCGCCCTCCAGGCTACGCTTGTGGCTGGTGACCGAGTACTGGTGAGTCTCGATAACACCGCCCTCAGTACTTGAGGCAAAGCCGTTCTCGTCGGATTCGATGACGCGTCCCTTGGGGTCCCAGCCTAGAGGAACATAGGACGTGGGCACAATCTTGACAAAGTACATAAAGTTCCAGTTGGGGCCCTGGACGCGCTGGTTGGTATTGTCCAGCGGGTTGACGTTGTCCAGTCTCTCATTGGTAATCGACTTGGGCAGCGGCGGACCGAAGCGCAGCGCGTGGATGGTATGGGTAAAGTCGTGCTTGATGTCGCCATGTTGATTCGAGTCCATGTACTGCTTCAGATCGTGAACATGCATGTTGCCGTTGCTGAACGAGCGGCCGGGAGCCAGGTGGAAGTTGCCAATGACCTTGTTGACATGGAGATCGCCTTCCACACGGCAGCCCTCGTGGCGCTGCTCCTCGAGGCGCTCCTTGTAGTGCTCGCGAATACACTGTTCGACACCGCTGCCGTCGCCAAAGGCCCAGCTGGCCTGGGAGTAGGCTTCGCGCACTTCATCGCACGTGTTGCAGCAGCCGGCCTTCATGGCGTTGGGGGGAGGGTTAGCGCCGTAGCACCCACCACAGTAGTTGGGATCCAAGTGCTTGGCGTCTTCGTCCTTGTTGTGGACGGACATGGTCTTGATATCAATCACGCGGCCACCCTGGGACTCGGGTGCCAGACGGACCTTCTTAATGCCGTGAGCTACACTGTGCTGCTGTTCGCCCGAGACATCCATGAGATCGAGGGTCAATAACTCGCAGGGCACATGGGGAAATGTGATATTGAGGAAGATGCCCATGCGCTCGCCTGTCAGACGTACATGTTAGCGTTTTGGTGTACAGAATATGCGTGCCTTGGATTGTACGGTTGGGTGGACTTGTAGCGCACCTCGGCCCTTGTCTACGATCAGCTCTGGATGGACGACAACTCTGCGGTAGTCGAGCCATTCGCCGAGTGAAAGGTAGAGCACCACAATCAATGACACGATTGTGACAATGCCTCCAGAAGTTGTGCGGATGCGAGCCTCGTCGACCGTTTTTGCAAAGGCATCTAGCTTCGTGAACCTCGATTTGGCCGGCATTTTGTGAGTGTAGAGGTGGAAGCGACTGGCGCAGAAGAGAAAGGGAGAGAGCGAGAACGAGAGCGGTCGATTGGTGGGAGATCTGCGCCGGGAAGTGAAGTGACGTGATGTTCGAGACTATGTGCTGCCGTAGGCGTAAATGTGTGTCTTTGGGTGGGCGCTGTGAACACAATGATCGAGGGGCCGATTTCGAGTGACAGTCCGAGCGACGAGATAGAAGAGAAATCTGGAACCTGCAGACTTTCTTTCGTATGTTGCTAGAAGAAAGGAACGAAGGGGACAAAAAACAGAATTAAGCACCAAGAAGCAAGGCAGGCGATCAGGAGCTTAGCATCGCAGAGAGAGCAAGAGAGAGAGAGAGAGCCGTGAATGTCAAGCAATTGGCGGGTAGTCGAGGATCAAGTTGAATCGTCGGAAGTGCTAGAAGTCAGGAACGTAGAGGGGGAGAGCAAAAACAGAAAAAGTGAAGCCTGAGGCAAAGATCATCAAAGTTGCAACGCTGCAGCAGACGTACGTACTAAGCCAAATTAGCAATCAGCGCAACGCAGGCATCTTCAAACTGGCCAGCGATGCAGGATACAAGAGAAGCCGCAAAATTGTGGACACGTCCCTGCCCCCTGTCGCCAAAGTGCAGGCAGAAGGCCAGGCCGGATCCCAGGAAAGGGCCCGAAAGGGCCCAGAGCGCTATGATTGGCTGGGTGGTGGAGCGTTGATGTAGCCTTGTCGGAACCCAATGTGATTGGCCAGCTACGGGCAAGGCTGAGAAATAGTAGCGACGAAAGCTGTGATGGAGATTCTTTGAATTCGAGAGAGAAAAAAAAAAGTGGTCGAGCTTTAGAGAGAAGCTCGACACTCTTGATATTTTCTTTTCTCATCTCTCTTTGTATGTGTATTTGATCCGGCTTTCCCTTGTTCGCTTTATCTCCAGGAAGAATTTCTTTGTCATCATCATTTCTTGCTCTCTTGCTTGAAGCCTGTCTACCTGGTTCCTCTCACTCTGCCCTGATCAAAGCGCAGTTTGAGCCCAGCGTCAACTTCCACCTCGCAAAATGTCGTTCAAAATCCCATCTCGGGTCGTCTTTGTCGGAAACATCCCCTACGGTACGCAATTGTTGTCTTCCATCGCGCCCGCGCCCGCGCCCGTGCCCACGCCCGTCGCTCCTCGCTAACGTTCGGCTTCACAGACTTGTCTGAAGAGCAGATTATCGAAATCTTCAACAGCGCCGGCAAGGTTATCAATTTCCGATTGGTCTACGATCGCGAGACAGGCCGACCCAAAGGCTTTGGCTTCGCAGAGTATCCCGACAGTGGTATGTATCCGCCCATTGAAAGCAGAATTGTTCGTCTTGACGACCAGCCGAATGAATACCCAGTACTAACCTGCTTCTCTCGCCACCCACAACAGACTCGGCATCCTCTGCAGTGCGCAACCTCCACAACTACGAGATCAAGGGCCGTCGTCTACGCGTCGATTTCTCTAACGAAGGCGGGACCGAAGACGAAGACGGTGAATCCATGTCCTTTGGCGGCATGAACACCGGCCTCGGCCCTACGACTACTACCGGTGGCGGATCTGGCGCCACGCCAACCGGCCCGGCTGCGCCCCCTACCACCTCGAGCACGCTGCCCCCGCTGCCTGCCGGCAAAGAGCTTCCCCCTGGCGTGACATGCGCCGACCAGATTTCACGCACGCTGTCCACGCTGCCACCGTCGCAGCTGCTAGACATCCTCTCGCAGGTCAAGCTATTGGCTACTAATGAACCCAATCGCGCTGTCGAGTTGTTCGAGGCCGCGCCGCAGCTGGCATACTCCATTTTCCAGGCCCTGCTGCTCATGAACCTTGTTTCGCCTGACAACATCTACAGCGTTGTCGACATGAACTCGCTTGCCGCTGCAGCCGCAGCCGGCCCGCCCATCCAGCAGCCCGGTGTTGCGCCGTCGCAAGCCCAACAGCCGCCATCTGCTGTTTCCGTGCCTCCGCCCATGGGCGCCGGTTACCCCAATTCCGGCTACAGCGTCCCCGCAGTGGCCGCGCCCCAGCAAATGTCTATTCCCACGGCTCCCGCGGCCTACAACAGACAGCAGCAGCAACAGCAGCAGCAGTCGTACTCGGCAGCCGTGCCCCCACCACCCCCGCCAGCTCCTGCTGCAGCTGCCGGTGGACCAGACTCAGATGCCCTCATGCGCGCAGTTATGGATCTGCCGCAGGAGACTATTGACGCGCTACCCGAGACCGAACGCATGCAGATTCTGGCGCTGCGAGCCAGCTACGAGGCACAGAGTCGGTAAACAGGGCAAGACACAATAAAAAAAGAAGGACGGACATGGGGCTGCCATTGATTTGCTTTGTTTTCTTGTTCCCCCTTTTCTTTCTGTTTCTATTTGGTTGAACTTGGCTGGAGTTTCTTGTTGTCTGTTTTTTTGTCTCTTGGGTCATACTGGAGTTTTGTGGTTCAGCGTCTTTTCGCATCATCTTTTTGTTCTCGCAGTTGTCGCAAACACGGCGATGCTATCCAAGTGAGAGCGGGATTTGGGGGAGTATACCAGACTTGGGGGGTCTCCATGACGAGGCTTTACTTTTATATGCGTGCGTATGATGTCGTCTTTATCTAGTGTTAATTTTGATCATTACCTCCATCTCTCCCAGCTGTATACACGAGCCACGATATGCGGCCTCGGCCTTAGCATCTCTTCAGCCCACCCTCGCGGCCTCTTTCTTCCACGATGCCATCGAGGAAATCGATCACGTCCAGCAAGTTGGTCATGTTCATCATCCGCGCCTTCTCGGCCTTGGTCAGCAAAGCAGACTTATCAGCGCCCATGCCCGGGCTGCACATCTCGCTCAGGTGGTGCAGCATCAGCGCCAGGGGCAGCGGAGCCTTGACGGCATTGTTCAGAAACGCCTCAACAGCCTCCCACGGACACGCCTCATAGCCGGCGAACATGGCCGGGTTGGCGAGGAGGCCGCGCGCGGACATGAAGCCGCGCAGGCCGGTGGTGCTGGGGCGTGGCACAAAGGGCTCGACGGTCTCGCGGGCAGCTGAGCTGGTGAAGGTGTTGGGGGTGAGGGGTAGACTGGCCATGGAGAAGACATCGCCGGAGAGCAGGATGGGCACGCGCGAACTGTACTTGTCGAGCAGGATGTTGAGAGAGTCTGTGAAGATTGGGGTGCTCGATGGCGTGTATCGTGTGCGTGGATGGATGGTAATCCAATCAGGCAATGGCTGTTGATCCGAGCCGAGGACGGTGTCGATGAAGTCCATGGTTTTCCTCAATTTGAACGCCGTGTTAATGCTTCGGTACATTGAGGGCTCTCCGGGATAGAACCCATAATGTGGCCAGACTCACCTCAAGTCCTTGTGGACTCTGATTTTCACGCTGATGCTGCGGCCCTTGCGGCCCTCGCGGTCCCTTGTCCACCCATCGGCCGCCAGCCGTTTCCGTGTCTCAACCACCATGTCCTTGACCAGCTCCCGGCGCTCCATTAGCGCCGCGCCGAGAGTCTCGGCGCATGCCCAGCCCTGCGGACAGCCGCAGTTCAAGTCCACGCCGCCCACGAACGGGGCGACAAGTGACGAGGCACGGCCGAGCTCTTGAGGGTCATTGGCGCCGAACTGCACGATGGTGGGTGGCTGGATGCCGGCAGAGGACAGGGTCAGATCTGGATGTTGGTTAGAATGGGTTACGGGGAGAGGGTGCTGCAGTCAGTCTAGACGGAAATAGTGGCCAGCTGTTGAGAAAGACACAGGAGATACAGAGTGCACATACCGCTATCTCGAGCAACCTGGTTGCGGTTGAACTCCTTGGCCAGGATCATGGGCGTGTAGCAGAGGTCCGTTCCGAATTGGTGAACTGTTTGCCGAAAGGCAAGCTGGTGGAGCGGGGCAAAAATGCGACAAGGTCAGTGGCAAAGCCGGCTGAGAGGGAGGCGGAGGAGAATGTCTGGTTGATAGCCTGCAGCGCAGAGCCGAGCAGAGGGTGCAGAGCAGTAGCCAAAACAAAGGACCCTGACAACGGGCCCTTGTCTCATGGGACAGTACGCACCTTGCTGTAGCGCACCATGGGTGCCGAGACGGTCAAGAACCGGTCCTGGGCCTGGGCCAAGTCAAACAACTTGAGGGGGCTGCTTGCGAGGACGCGTTAGATCCAGAAGTACACCTCACCCATGGCATGTACCGTAGTGACACGGGAGTGAATGGGACCTACTGGACAATGTCCGGCTTCCATCCCGGCCGGGTATCATATTGCAGAGCCATGAATGACCAGGGCCAACGATGGAGGGCTGCTGAGGCTGTGTGGTGTTGGCTGTGGGAAATGGCTGCTTATGAGTGGGTGCTATTGCAGCAAGCTGGAGCTATGAAACAATGACTGGCCTGCGTTGTGCCGTAAAGTAAGGCTGGCCAAGGATAGAATAAAGTTTGGGTGATTTGCTGGCTGTGCATGAATGAATGAATGAATGAATGAATGCATGCATGCACGAGAAACAGGCCGGTGTGGATTTTGGCTTGCGACTCGTGAAATTTTGTTTTTGGCATGTGCCAAATTCTCTAGCCTGACTAAATTGGCAGGAAAGCAAGGGTGCCTGCCTAAAGAGAAGCTTGAATGGAAATTAGCCATATGAGGATTTCTACCCCACAAAAAGAAAAAGAGAAAAAGGAAGGAGGCAGTTGAGCGAGAAAAGCAAGGAAGGAGTTCTCCAGAGACCTTGTACTCGAGGCAACGCAACTGCCCGACCTGTGGTTGGAGTCGGGGTTTTGCGGCTGCAGCTGCAGCTGCAGTTACAGTAATTGCAACCTCACATTCTGCGCTTTCCTCTTTTTCATTCTTCTCCGCCTGCATTGCTGCATTGTTCCAGACTTCATCTCCATCGTCTGCTAAGTCGGTCCGATGCCGTCTCCAGACCCAAACCTCTTGTTCTGTTGACATGTGACAGCCTCTTGGGGGGGCTCCTTTTCTTCTTCTCTACCTTGAATCTCGCCAGTCCCTGGTCTGGCTTCGAGCCGGGTAGCTAGCTAGCTGCCTTGCTTTATTCTTTCTTCAAGTGTGACTACCGGCTCTCTCCAACTAGATTGCAGCCGGGCTGGAGAAAGAAACACCGACATGCGCCCTAGGCCTGCGACTCTGGAATCTGGGGATGGGTGGCTTTGATGTCCGTTTGGGAATGGCTGGACGGGTAATCACAGAGGCCAGAGACATGGTCACCTGTGATCTGTGATGTCACTTGTGATCTTCACCGCCCCCATGTACGCGCTCGGCATGCGGAGAGTTGTTTTTTTTTCTTATATATAGCAGCTCGGCAAGTTTTGTAAATACCTGGCCATGGTGGACTGTTTCCGATATGTGCTATTTTCTCCGCAGCGGTCCTTATTCTTATTCTTCTTACTCAACTCCGTCTGCCCAGTATGTTTCATCTTCTGGCGATCCTCGCCTTATGCTCTGTTTTTGCCCAGTCTTCACGTGCGCTCAGCCCAAGTGAATGGGCCAAGCAGTCCATCTACCAGGTTCTGACTGACCGGTTTGCTCGCACTGATGGTTCGACTTCGGCATGCTCGTCGTTGTCGGAATACTGCGGCGGCACCTGGCAGGGCCTCATCAACAACCTGGACTATATCCAGAACATGGGATTCACTGCAGTGTGTACTTCCTCGTACCTGCTCCATGGCGTGATGGAGAAGCTCTGCTGACGCTTGGCGTAGGTTTGGATCTCACCTGTGGTCACCAACATTGAGGCCTCTGGAAGCTCGGATGGGTAAGTAGACGGCAGGCTGCTGTCAAGATGCCCGGCACAGGCGAGACTGACGCAGAGGACGTAGCGACTCGTACCATGGCTTCTGGGCCCAGAACTTTAACACACTCAACTCACACTTTGGCTCTCCGGCCGATCTGAAAGGCTTGGCGGACGCCCTGCACTCCCGAGACATGGTTAGTTTCAAGCGTAACCCCGTGATGTATAACCCTAACTCACTAACACGCCGGGCTTGACACTGCGAATGTATGTATGTAGTATCTGATGGTTGATGTGG
This sequence comes from Thielaviopsis populi, assembly GCA_017591655.1. Classification (NCBI taxonomy): domain Eukaryota; kingdom Fungi; phylum Ascomycota; class Sordariomycetes; order Microascales; family Ceratocystidaceae; genus Thielaviopsis; species Thielaviopsis populi. Next base: position 10,939 of record JADILG010000516.1, read on the forward strand.
TAGCCAACCACATGGCCTACAAGGGCTGCCAAACATGCGTTGACTACTCAACACTGACACCGTTTTCACAATCCTCGTACTTTCACTCTCCGTGCTTCATCAACTACGACTCGCAGACGTCCATCGAACAGTGCTGGCAGGGAAGCAACACTGTGTCTTTGCCAGACCTGCGGACCGACGACGCCGAGGTGCGAGCCTTTTTCAACACGTGGGTATCGGAGCTGGTGGCCAACTACAGCATTGACGGCCTGCGCGTTGACAGTGCAAAGCACCAGGAGACGTCGTTCTGGTCGGCATTCGAGGCCGCTGCCGATGTCTTCCTGCTGGGCGAGGTGTACAGTGGCGACCCGGCATATGTGACGCCGTACCTGAACTACATGCCCGGCCTGCTGAACTACCCCGTGTACTACTGGATCCAGCGCGCGTTCCAGAGCCTGGGCGCTACCACGTCTGAGCTGGTGGCGGGCATCAACACAATGAAGAGCAGTACCTCCCTGACCAACCAGCTGGGCTCATTTACAGAGAATCATGACGTCGACCGCATGGCCTCGTGGACGTCGCATTCTGGCGACATAGGACTCGCAAAGACGACGATTGCCTTTACCATGTTGATGGACGGCATTCCCATCATATACCAGGGCCAGGAACAGGGATTCACGGGCACCGGAATCCCCGGCAACCGCGCTCCGGTGTGGACCAGCGTCAACACGGGCAACGAGCGGTACACCTGGATCACTGAGCTCAACCAGATCCGCAAAGCGCTGATTGCCAATGACAACCAGTATACAGTGTACCAGGCTGTGCCGTTCCAGCCGACCTCGAACAGCATTGCGCTGCGCAAGGGCGCAAGCGGCAAGCAGGCCATCAGCGTCTTCACCAGTGGCGGGTCGAGCAGCAGCAACTCGGTCACACTGAGTGGCAGTAACACGGGGTACATGGCGGGCCAGGCGCTGGTCGAGCTGCTGTCGTGCACAGAGGCGACTGTGGCTTCGGATGCGTCGGTCACGACGGTGCTGTCGGGCGGGCTGCCGAAGGTGTTTTACCCCAAGAGCCAGTTGCTGCTGACCAGCCTGTGCCCGGGAATCAGCCGTGACGGTGTTGCCACCTCTGCTGTAGCTACAGCTACCGGTACTACTGCATGCACGATACCGAGTACGGTAGCCGTGAGCTTTACCGAGACGGTCACGACAGCATTTGGCGATAGCATCAAGATGTAAGTTTGCCCCCCTCCAAGAGCCGTGTAACACGACGATGGTTAATCACTCACTAACGCCTTTGGTCCGGGTCTTTTTTTTCCTGGGGCGCACTTCATGTTCAGAAGCGGCAGCATTTCAGCTCTCGGCAGCTGGAATCTAGACCAGGCCATCACTTTGAGCGCGGCCTCATACACGGCCAGCAATCCCATCTGGACAGGCACCGTTAATGTGCCTGCGGGCACCACCTTTAGCTACAAGTTTGTCAAGATGAACGGCAGTGGGGCGGTGACGTGGGAGTCGGATCCGAACAGATCTTACACAGTGCCGTCGATCTGCGGTGTTACGACGGCCTCGGTGTCGACTACCTGGCGGTGATAGGGCAGGGCAGGACAGGGCAGGGCAGGGCAGGACAGGGCAGGGCAGGGCAGGGCAGGGCAGGACAGGGGGAGAGGTAGAGGAATGAGGGAGATAAAGAGAGGGAGAGCTAGGCTGTGGCCAGATGGAGGCTGACCTCGAGAGACAGAGTTGGATGCAGTAACCTAATCGCTCCTTGATATAGCCAACCATGCCATTTCCAGTGGTACGAAGGTTCACAGCATATACTAAAGTATACGGGCATGCATAGTGCGGGAAGCACTGTATAGGGCCATGGTAGACGTCATGTATACAGTAGGGAACCGCCAGTCGCACTGTATTTGTATCAAGCTTCCTGAGGCGATGCCGAGCAGCGGCGGCCAGCCAGCGAGGGAGAATGAGAAAGATGGAGAGATATAGAAGCAGAAAGCAGGCCTTCCCCCAGACCAGACCAGACAGCCGAGAAAGCAGTCCGAGTGCCGAACAGGCCTTCTCAAGAACAAGCCCAAGTCCACGCCAACCCAACCAGAAACAGGGCCATGGCTAGGGGCGCCCATGTCGATGCGCCGTCTTCTGTAACTCTGCTTGTTTTAGAGTGTTCGTTTAAAAATCGATCGACACTGGAAAATCGGCAGTTTGCCAAGAGCTACAAAAGAAAAGGATCTGCGCCGCTCTTGGCCCTGTGTGGCCCTGTATAGCCTGTGGCTTACGGTACTTTTTTTTTTTCCTTTCCTTCTATTCTTCTTTGCCCCAGGCTTTTTATCGTGTTTTTTTCTTCTTGTTCCGCATCCCAGAGGAGGGGCTCTTCTGTCTCGTCTGGTGCTCCTTTTATTTTGCTCTTGTTTGGACGTTCCTCGTGTACATGCGCCCGCCTGCGCACGCACGCGCACGTTGTGCTTGGCTGTTTGGATATAAACGAGCTCTACCTGCTGTAGTTTTGTTTTTCTTTCTTTTTTTTCTTTGCTTTTTCTGTTGTTGTCTATCTACGGAACGAAATACACGCAGTTTACAAGCAACGCCGCGGCCGTTGATTTCTGGGGCTCACTTTCTCTGTTTATTTTTTTTTGTTTTCATATACATACATACACACATACACACACACACACACACACATACACACACCCTGCCTCCTCATCGCCCCTACCATGAAGTTCTCTACTCTCTTTACCTTTGCTACCGCCGTTCTGGCCTCGCCCATCGAAGTCCGGCAAGAAGACATCAAAGCCGCCCTCAACGTCTACCAGCTCTACACCAAGTCGTATGTCTTACCTAAATACCCTCCATACATGCATACCCCTATACCTACACAACCCCCCCAGACATGCATGCATATTCACTAACACCTACACTCCCCGCTACAGTAAATTCTCCCAGGTCGACAACAAGCCTCTGTCAACCATCGACAGCCGCGTCGGCATCTGGTCCACCAACGCCGACGCCATGTCCGTGTCCAACAGCAACACCATTGACACCATCCTCACCGTCGGCGACACTCCAACGGAGACCTTCCTGGGCGTCAAGGCCACGACGCGCAGCGACGGCACCAAGACGTACCTGCAGCCGCTCATCATGGCCACCAAGGCCGAGGCCGACGACGCCTTCACCAACGACGGCTTCAAGATGACACCGCTCAACGAGACCGCCGACGCCCTCTTCTACTCCGTCAGCTGGGCTGGTGCGCGCAGCTGGCTGGCCGGGCCGGTGCGCGAGAACTCCGAGACCGGCACGCCCGCTGGCTGGGACATCTTCATGCGCCCCGATACCGACGGCGTCGTCATGCAGACATACATGCCCGTGGAGATTGTGGCCAAGCTGGTGGCCCAGTCGTAGGAGGCCGGCAGCAGACAGACGTGTCGGTTGAGGATAGACAGGTGCTTGAATCATGACTTGTTGTGTTTAATTTGTATCTTTTAGCGGCCCCAGGTAGAGCCGACCCTTTTGGATTTATGATTTTCGGCTTCTTGTTTTCTTTTTGTTTTTTTTTCTCTTCATATATTCTGACACGAGTAGGACTACGACGTTTGCCACACATACAATGAACAAACTGTTGTGACCTTTGCTCTGACCTCTGGTTACACTCAATCATACGCAGCCATATCACGTGCTTTGCCTCTCTCCTGCACTCTCCATCACATGCATCTCAACTCCTCGTGTCAACGTTGTTAATCGTATTTCTTTTTCGTGTTTTTCTTTTCATAGCATGCAACTAACAAGCTAGCCAAACGCTAGAGAACTAAACCGCCAACACCAAGCGACTGCATCAGGCCGCGATGCCTCGAAACACAACGCTTCATGTGGCCCAAGAAACCAAAAATAAAAATGAACAAAAGCAGGGACTGGACGCGAGTACAGATACAACAAAAGGCAAAGAAAAAAAAATGCAAATTGAACACAAGAATGATTGTACACAAAGAGGAAGCCTCTTCAGAAAACACGTCTCTGCTTTCCCAGGGGAAGAGGTAGCAACGAGCCCAAAAGGACTTCATCGGAAAAATAAAAGGAGGCGGCCGAGTGCTTTTTTTTGCTTTTGCTCTTCAGCAAGAGTCGGGGTGGGATGGAGAAACAAGACAAAGATGTGTGCATGTCTAATAGAGAAAAAAAAATAAAAGGTTGTTGAAAAAAAAAGAGAAACAAGAGGCGAGTCGACAGAGTCTGCCGAGACAGAAAACACCGTGACAAGGGTACTCTTAAAGAACCGGGGGAGACGGAGACGGAGACGGAGCTCGTTTGGTCGCCTACTCGAGCAGAGCAGAGCCAAATGAAACAGCTCTACCTAGACAGCACCCCAAACAGCACCAAGCCTTTTCTCTCCTTTTGTCACAGCGCAGAGGAAGCTGGTATTTCACAGTTTACAAAACAAGCTCCTTCTTCAGCTGAGCCACGGCCAGACCAGGGTTCAGACCCTTGGGACACGCCCGGGTACAGTTGAGAATGGTGTGGCAGCGGTACAGAGACATGGAGTTGTCGAGGGCTTGCTTGCGCTCGGCACTGCGCTCATCGCGAGAATCCGCGAGCCAGCGGTAGGACTGCAGAAGGATGGCAGGGCCAAGGTACTCCTGCTGGTTCCACCAGTATGAGGGGCACGACGTAGAGCAGCAAGCGCACAGAATGCACTCATACAGACCGTCCAGCTTCTTGCGATCCTCCTTGCTCTGAAGGTACTCCTTGCCCTATTGAGAATAAAAGTGTTAGTGGTATGCATCTCTACGGGGCCCTCCAGAGGAAGGCTCGCTGTACATAGCATGACTGTCGAGAGACAGAGACACGAAGACAGACACAGACACAGACACAGGCGCAGATACAGGCATGGCTGGGTCGAAATAACGTACATTAGGCGCAGGCGTATCACGCTGCAGGTAAGGCTTGATCGACTTGTATTGCTTGTAGAAGTGCGTCAGATCGGGAACGAGATCCTTGACGACGTACATGTGCGGCAGAGGGTACACCTTGGCCTCGGGACCATCGGGGATTCGGCCTGTGAGAGGTAGAGAACGAGATTGTCAGCAACAGAGCACTTAGGGAGGCCATAGGGAGACATGGCTGTCGTGTTCAAGAGCATCCCATGGGCACAAAGGAGTGGTCAAGGCAGATAGATATTCATCGGATGCTTAGGCCGAGTGCCCAAGCGAGGCCTTGCATGTAAGGCATGCCTGTCTTTTCACATGCTGCCAAGCTAATCCGATTCGGGCCGGGCCGGGAATACCACACAGGGCCGAGATAGAAACACAGGCAAAAACAGAGCAAGAAAAAGAAAAATAGGCAGGGTGACGTACAGAGGCAGGCAAGAGTGTTCTGGCCGTTGATGTTCATGGCGCAAGATCCGCAGATACCCTCACGGCACGATCTGCGGAAAGTCAGAGTCGCGTCCTGCTCATTCTTGATGCGCAGCAGGGCATCGAGCATCATGGGGCCGGTCTTGTTAAGGTCAAGCTCGTAGGTCTGCATGTGAGGCTTCTCGGAGGGGGTGTCGGGGTTCCAGCGGTAGATGGTGAACTTCTTCATGCGAGGAGCGGGAGTGTCGGCAACGGTGGCGAGGCTCCGCGAAGCAGCCATTTGGCGAAAGACGGGGGCGGCAAACTTGGTCGACGAGGTCGCGATGACGCGGGAGGTAGAGCGGAGAGCTGCCATGGTGACGTTGGTGTGCGTATGTGGGGGGGGGGGGGGGGGGGGAAGGGGGGGG
>JADILG010000517.1:0-16558 GCA_017591655.1 Thielaviopsis populi
TCTGCTGTAGCGTACTTGGTCCGTCATTTGGGTGAGTTCAGTCGCCCCTATACATCTCTCTCCCCCTCCCTCCCCACACACACACAACAAGCTGTTAAGCTGTCTCTTTTACAGCTGAACCTGCTCCAGTAATCCAGTAATACATCCCCTCCCCTGTCTCCTGATCTGTGCTCCTTCTTCGCGCTCGAACTTGTTGTTTCTCGTCGAATTACGTCGACGTCCCATCACGAGACATGCCACCCTTTGCGCTTTAACGTCCACAGCGCTGGAGCTCCTCCCCTCAGCTCACGAACAAGCCAAGCTCCTTCCTCCCTGTTCTCTGGTAGGCCTCTCTGCTTTGTCTGCCTCTACCTCGTCTGTTGCCTGTCTTGTGCTCCTGTCTCAGACAAGAGAATACCTGCAGTGTCTCTTCTTCTTTGTCCTTTTTTTCTTTTTTCTCTCTGTCTACCTGCTTGGTTCCCTCCTTGCTTCTTCCAGTCTAGCTCAGGAACTTGGTCTTGTTTTTTTTTCTCTCTGTTGTGCTTGTTTTAGTGGCTTGTCATCCGGGCAGTCAATCTTCAGCTATTCCCTTTTCTTTCCTCTAATCTCGCCGCGTCCCTTTTCTTTTTGTTTCTTTTTCTTTTCTTTCTTCTTCTCGTCTGCTACGCTGCCTATTGTCTCTAGCGTCTTCTTTTTTTTCTTCTTTTTCTTTCCGTCTCTCTCTTCCTTTCTTTTTCTTCTCCTTCTCCTTAATCACTTCCATAATCTTAATCATCGTCTCCGTGCTTCATGAAAAATCCCACGCTCTCCCCTTCCGCTCTATATTTACTGTCCCTCGTTGTCGTACCCTGAAGCTACGCCTGACTTCCCGCCGCTCACCCCCCCCCCCCTTCTCTGTAACTGCAGCAGCCTTAGTCCTCCAGGGCCCAATGCCCATCGCCTGTTTCCAATGTCCAACGCCGAATTCTACCAGCAATCTGACTACGACCCCTTTGCGCACCACACTGGTGGAGAGGCAAGCGCGCCTGCAATAGTAAGCACTTCCATGCCCTTTCTTTCTTCTCTTGCTCTCTATCTTGTATCTTGTACTCTCCCTCTTGGTCTCTCTCCCTCTGCTAACCCTACTAGACCTACGCCGGTCCTGACGACCCCGGGCCCACCCCCAGCCAACAGCAACTTGCTACGCCACCGACCGCTGGCCCCGTCCACGCCCAACCACACGCCCACGATCGCGCCAATGCCGCCCTCAATACCGCAGCACCATCTGCGCCCTCTGCCGGCGCAAGTGCAGGCCCCTCGCCGCTCGACCTCCAGTCGTCCAGCCCCGAGCTCGTAGTCCACCCGCCAGACCAAGCACCCGCATCAGCATCAGCACCCACAGGCCAGTTCCCGTTCCCCTATGGCCCGCAGCGCACGCCAAGCAACCACCACCAGCACCACCAACTCCCATCGTCGCCGTCGACGCTGCACGGTTCGACACTGTACGACGAGCCACAGACGCCCAGCACGTTGGACCCTGTGCAGCAGCAGCTGTACCAGCAGCAGCTCTACCAGCAGCGTCTCCAGCAGCAGCAGCAGCAGCCCCCACACTTCCAGCAGCCTCATCCCTTCTACCCGCCCGCCGCTTCCTCTTCACAGGGCTATGCGCAACAGCCGTCTGCGATGCCGATGATGCAGCTGCAGCCACAGCCACAACCTCCCGCTCAGCATCAACCACATCATGCCCGCCCGCAGCTTGTCCCGGCCACCGCCCCCGTCGCCCCCGTCGCCCCCGCCGCACCCGTAGCGCCAGCAGCCTACGCCAAAGTCTCCAACAAGAAGCGGAACTGCATGGTCGTGGCCCTGTCGGCACTGTGCTTCTGTTGCGTCATAGATGACGTATGCGAATCATGTGCAGATTGCTGCGATTGTTGTATGGACATATTCTAGGGTAGCCCTACCGTCTGATCTCGGCCCAGGCCCGACCCGGCCAGTAGTAACCAAGCCAACCAGTTGTCGTGATCTTTTTGTTCCCTGGCCACAATGAATGCAAATGAAGAGGAAAAAAAAAACAAAAAGAAGAAAAACAACATAAAGATATGACATGAGAAGAAGAAAGAAAAAAAAAAGAAATACCACTTGTGCATGTTAAACAACCAAAACAACAAAAACAACAAAAACCGTTCGAATAAAAAGAAAGAAAAAAAACTCCCTCGTCAGACTTCGTCACTTGGCATCATGAGACATATCTCCCTCGTCCTACTGGCCCGTCTGGCTCTCTGTCTCTACCGCAGATCAACGTAGTTGGCCGGGAACAGACCAGACTTTCCATTGTAGTGGCCGAACCACCAGTCTTCATCAGGGAACTCAATGTTGGTGATGATAGCATTCTCAGGGAAAGATACCTCTGTACAAAGCACGTGGTTAGTATCGGCTTCATCCGCAAGAGACCAAAATGGACATTGCCCAGGGAAAACTCACCATTGTCTTCCGCAGCCTCGTAATCGTACTGCGCAATTGCAGTCTGGCCCTCGTCAGCACCAGCAGCAGGAGCGGCGGCTTCTGGCTCCGGTTCGGGGGCAGAAGGCGGGGCAGGGGGAGCCGCAGGAGCCTCTTGATGCTCGCCAGCTGCGTCTTCATCATCAACCAACGTGACGTAGTTGCTGGGGAACAGACCAGACTCTCCACTGGCATTGAAGCCAAACCACCAATCTTCATCCACCATTTCAATGTTGTACACATGCTCTCCCTCCTTGAGCTCAAGCTCGTTGTCCTCGGCGCGCTCGTAGTCGTACTGGGAAATGGCCGTCACGCCGTCAGTCGGGGCCGGGGCGGGGGCAGGGGCAGGTTCCTCATCTTGGGCAGGTTCCTCGTCCTGGGCAGCAGAAACTGCGACAGCCGCGCCAGCAGCAGCAGTAACAGTAGCAGCACCGGCCACAGCGGCAACAGGGGGCAGGGCGGGTGCCCTGATGGGACTCTGGGCGCGCACAGGCGCTGCGGGAGGCGGCGGGGGTGGCGACGGGCTGCGAGCCACGGCAACAGGAACTCGCACGGGCGAAGGTTCGCGCTCGCGCTCGGCCTCGGGTTCCGGTTCGGGCGCAGGCGGCGGCGCTGAGCGGGTGGGGAGACCAGGGAGGGCGTATCCACCGGCGGGTTCTGAAGGGCGCGTCGCAGAAGGCACAGGAGGAGGGGTGCTGTCTTGAGATGCAGTGGGGGGACGAGGAGCACCAAAGCCGATAGGCTGAGCCTCCTTGAAACGGTCGCGGACAGAAGCGGCAGAAATGGACTCGGTCTCTTGCTGAGACTCGGCTTGCGCCGGCTCCTCAGCGTTACCGGTGGCATTGGGAGAAAGAGCGCGGCTGTAAGTGGGAGCATTGACGGACCAAGACTTGCCAGTGTAGCCGCTCTTCCATTCACTGCCACTCTTTTGGACAGCAATGGGAGCAGATGCAATGGAAGGCGCAGTCACTGGAGCAACAGCTGGCACTTTGCCCTTCTTCTCGGCCCAGATCTGGGCAGGGGTCTTGCCGCCCTGGTCGGCAAAAGTACGGCTGGCTACGCCAACAGGAGGCGCAGCAGGAGCAGGAGCAGCAGCAGTGACGCCAAAGGCGCCTGGTAGAGGGGCCTTGGTACCAGTGAATGAAGGCGAAATGGTCTTGGTCACCTTGGGCTTGGGAAGAGAGGTTAGACGCCCGGATTGGGCAGACTGCGTAAAGGCAGCACTGCGCTCGGCAAGGCCCTTGGGACGCTCCTCTGGCTGGTCGTCTTGGGCAGCACTCTGTTGCTGGTGGCGAGGAGCGTCTTCTTGGGGCTTGGCACGCGCACGAATAGCGGCAATGTCGACCTTGCCAACAGGCTCGTAGGCGCCCTTGACGGGGGCTGGCCGTAGGTCCTCCTTGTTCTTGGCCTGTGCGCGAATGGCAGCAATGTCGACCTTTCCAACGGGTTGGTAGCCGCCTCTTACGACGTCGGGACTGGGCTCTACAACCTTTTGCTCAAACTGTGACGACTGCTTTTGCTTGGTGAGCTCGGCAATGTTGACCTTGGTGGGTGTGTAGGCAGATTGGACCTTTTGGATCTCGGTGCGGGTGACTGGAGGGGCATCCTCGCCCCAGCCGTCGTCGTCGGTGGTGGTGGTGTTGCGGGAGCGGGCGGCAACGATGGGGTTTACGCGAGAAGCAGCGCTCATGGCGGTAGGAGTAAAGACGGGCTTGGTGGCGACTGGCGGCCGGGGCTGTGAGGGGGCAGGTGCTGAGGAGGCGCCGGAATATTTGGCGCCGGAAGCGTCGGAAACCTTTTGGACAATGGATTCGGGGCTGAGGTCGGCGTCGGAGCGGGCGGTGATTTGGACGTGGTAGCCGTGGAGTACCTTGGCTACAGCGGCCAGGTGGCTGGTGAAGTAGCCCTTGGTGCGCTCGGGCACGCCGCCGCCACACCAGGCAATCAGCACGCACTTGGGGAGGGTCGAGTTGGGGTCCTTGACCTTGACGAATGCAAACTGAATGCGGCCCTCGTTGAAGTCCTGGATAAGCTCGTCAAGCTCGCCGTCTGTGTGGAAGAGACGAAGGGAGAAGTGTTAGCGGCAGCAGGGCAAGACCGGCGGACGATGGACAATGGACAATGGACAATGGACAATGGACGGCGGACGGCGGACGGGAACATGGGCCGACAGCCGAGCGCGGCGGGCGTACTTACCATCAGAGCTCTCGACCTTGAGCAGGCTTTCTTTGTTGCCCGAATCTTGGAAGGCACTGGCCAGAGGCGCTTGTACGGAGAACAGTGCCCAGTGGGCGAAGGTGGGAGAGCTGGAGGATAACGTGGCGTTGAGGACAGCATTGTAGCTGCTTCTGATGGAGGGGCCGTTGGCCGAGAGGTTGAGAGAGGCCATGATAGGCGTCGTGTTATAGCGGGCCTGGCTTGGAGCAAAGAAGCGACGGGAAAATGAAGAGCGCAGGCGGGTGAAATGGAAGGGCGGATGGAAGAGTAGATGGAAGTAGAGGCAGAGACGGCGAGAGAAAAAAAATATATATAAAGGAGAGGAAGAAATGAGGCAGCAATTGGGAGGGACAAGAAGAGGAAAGAGGGCAAGCAGAGGAGGCTGGCTGGCTGGATGATTGCTGCTGCTTCTGAACAGGGAAGGAGAGGCAAGGCTGAAGTATAAATGAAGCAGTAGAGCAAGGCAAGAGCAGGGAAAGAGCAGGGAAAGAACACAGGACACAGGATTGAGGCCTTGTCCCGGAAACGGCAAGGACCTCTAACGCTCAAACAGAAGCTGGTGGAATCTTGGAGACTGGGCTGTCTTGTCTGTCTATACAGGGCAGTTGCCGGGGCTGAGATGACGGAGAAACTGTGGATGACGTGGGCTTGAGCAATTTCAACTGGCAAACAGAGAAGGAGCAAAAGAAAAAAAGGAAAGCACAAAAGGATGAAGAGAGAAAGAGCAAAGGAAACAAAAAGAGATAGAAGCTTCGGAAATGCTGGCAACTGCCTGGAGGGGAGGGAGAGAAGGGGCTGTGCTGTGTCTTGTGGTAGTACACTACTAGGTGTGTTTTGGTTTCTGCCTATTCCATTCCTCAAGCTTGCCCTTGCTGCCCTTGTTCCCTTGTTGCTTCTAGGCTCTAGGCTGTAGGCTCTACACAGGGTAGCTTCCCCTTCTCCTCCTCCTCTTCTCCTTCCTCCTCTTCTACACTTGCAAGCTTGCAGCTGGCTGCCTGGTGTCAATTGGCCACACCAGTGGGGCCTGCCTGCAGACACATATTCCTACCCTCGGCCGCCCAGCTCCCCCAGCTCCACTAAATGGCCCTGAGCCCCTCACTAAGGATAGGCAGACGACGCCCTGAAACCCCCCGCCCCCCCTATGGCTAAACCGCAACCCTTTTACACTACAGCGCGCCTGTTGTGGCTCGCTGCTAATAAGCGTGCGTGGCATCAACTTTAGGGGCGGGCTGCCCTGTGCGGGCCCTGTGCTGACCCTGTGTGCTGTGCTGACCGCAGTGCCGCATTAAGCCAAGCCTTGCAGCTTGTGTACGCTATACAATAAGGCTCTATAGCACCAGCTCTGTCTACTGTAAGTGCTGTCTGTCCATATCTCTGCCCTGATAACCGAAGCTCAGGTCTGCCTCAGTTTCAGCCTTGTGCCATTACACATTTCACATTGCACATTGCACCGACCGCTGACTGATTGATCCGGGCCCAATCTGCTACCTCAACCTCCGCCTCGTCCCCGTCCCCGTCCCCGTCCCCATCGTCCTTTGCTCTCAGCCTTGTCCTCCAATCCGTTTCCCGCGTGCCTCTCTTCTCCTCCCACCCTTCCACCCTTCCACCATGGCCCCCGGAATGTCTCTTTTCTCGGTCAATGCCGTTGTCGTGCTGAGCGGCGAGGACGGCTCGCGGATATTGGCCAAGTACTACAACGCACCCCACCAAGGCACTGGTAAGCTCGCCCACCTGTCCGCCGGCTTGCCGATCTGCTGGTCTGCCGATCTGCCGGTCGACCTGTTCTGTCTCTTCTCTCCCTCTCTGTCACTCCGACTCCCGCAACTCCGTCTGTTTGATGCGCCCGATGGCCATGGCGGCGTCCCCCCCTCTCCCCCCCTTCTCCGACTAAAATCTGCTGCTTACTAACACCGTGTGCTCTCTCCCGCTATCCAGGCGCTCCCACCACCTCAAGCCCGTATGCCGATGTCAAGTCACAAAAGGCCTTTGAAAAGGGCCTCTTCGAAAAGACAACCAAGCAGAACAACGACATAATTCTCTACGACAACCGCGTGGTTCTCTACAAGATCGACTCCGATGTGATCATCTACGTGGTCGGCAGCCTCGACGAGAACGAGATCCTGTTGTACAATGTGATTTTGGCCTTGCGCGACTCGCTACACCTTCTGTTCAAGTACGTTGGCTATGCGATGGGTCACTTTCCAGAGGCAGACAGTCCATCAGAGCTCTGCCCATCTTTGGAGACTCTGCCTCTAATCTCTCTCCTCTCCGGTCTCCGGGCCCGTGCTAACATACAACCCGTCTGCAGGCAATCCGTCGACAAGCGCACCATTGTCGAAAACTACGATCTTGTTGCCCTTGCCATTGACGAAATCGTTGACGACGGCATCGTTCTCGAAACCGATCCCACCATCATCGTGCATCGCGTCAGCAAGGCGCCCACACAGGACGTTAACATTGGCCGTATCGACCTCAGCGAGCAGGGTGTCAACAACCTAGCACAGCTCGGCCGCGCGAAGCTGACCGACTGGTTGCGGCAGGGCCTGTAGATGTGGATAGACGAGGGATAAGAGAAAGATGAGAGCGAAAGGGGCGGTGTTGAATGAAATAGAGGAAGAGAAAGGGGATGCGAAAGAAAGAGCCAGCCTTGTTTGTTTTTTTTGTTCTTCTTTACGCTGGTCGAACGCAAATACTACCATATACCATTACGATAACGATATCATGTCCCCTTTCTCGCCCTTTCTCACGAGGGGGTTTGTACAGCTGGTACCAGAAGCTTGGGCCGTGGTTTGTTGTCTGCTGTCTGCTGTCTGGCCCGCCGCCCTTGGCCCCGTCTCTGTTCTGTTTTTCCATGCTGTGAATATCAGCTTTGTTTTCTTTTGTCTACCAACAAGTACACAACATCCTCAAATCGTACAATATGCCATCATCCTTTTGTCTATACCCTATACCCATCCCATCCCATCCCATCCTGCCTGTTCCAGCACCCATCCACACCGTGCCTTCAAGCCCGTATCTCAGACGCCGCCTTGCGGAGCCGATTCATGACTGCGCCGGCAATGTCGAGATTGTCTGCCACTCCGTCCACAAACACCACATCCGCCCCGCGCCGGTCCAGCGCCCTCAACGCCGAGAACAAGCCCTGCGCAATGGCCCGTATATCCCGCGACAGGTCAATGTCAAACGCCGTACCTCGCGGCGTCCCATCAGCGCCCAGAAGACTGCCCTGCAGCACGGAAAACGGCTCGTCTTCGTCTTCGTAGCCCTGCAGCTTGCCTGCCACGCTGAGCTCGCCGGTTGGTATGCTACCAGCCTGGGCCCACCGCTGTGTCCGAATAACCCCGACCTTGGTAGCGCCGTCGCGGGCAAGGGCTGCCTCGACGTCGTTCTTGATCACACCGGCCTCGGCATCTGCTGCCGATGCCTCGTACAGAATGACTCTGGCCTTTGGACTGTAATGCTTATACTTCATACCCGGCGCCCGCGGCGTAGCCTTGCCCACCTCGCTCTGGTCCTTGTATCCCACCACGACCTTCTCCCAGCCAGGACACGCGCGGATCTCATCAATGCTGACACCGCCAGGCCGCAGAATCGCCGGCGGCGTACTCAGCCCGTCGACCACGGTACTCTCAACGCCCACGCTGCACGAGCCACCGTCGATGATCAGCTCAATGCGCCCGTCCAAGTCATCCAGCACGTGGCGAGCAGTGGTCGGCGACGGCTTGGTCGACGCGTTTGCCGACGGCGCAGCGAGCGGCACGCCCGCCAGCTTGATCAGGCTCAGCGCCAGGGGCGTCTGCGGCATGCGCACGCCCCATGTGGCCAGGCCGGCTGTGACCTCGGGTGCCAGCCGCGAGTCTGTCGCGTTGGGCAGCAATATCGTCAGCGGCCCGGGCCAGAAACGCTCAATCAGTGGCCGGTATATGGCGGGGATTGGATCGGGGTCGGAGTTTTCGGTGTTTGCATTTGCGTCTGCGTTTGCGTCTGCGTTTTTGTCTGCGTTTGCGCTTGCCCTTGTGCGCCATGAACCCGACGGGTCTAACAGGTCACGCAACATGGCCAGATCGGCGATGTGACTGATCAGCGGATTGTCCGACGGCCGGCCCTTGGCCGAATAGATGCCACGCACAGCAGGACTGCGCGTGGCATCCGCGCCGAGGCCGTATACAGTTTCCGTGGGAAAAGCAACCGGCGTATCGTTGGTGGTCAGGTAGGCGGCGGCGGCTTCGAGGTCGGCGATAGCGGGGGCGGCGGTAGGCGACGCGGGGACCCACGTCTCGAGAGATCCGGCAGGCAGGAACGCGCCGAGGGAGCCGGGCCCTATTTTGACAATGCGGGTGTGCATCGGGGCGGCAGTGGGACAGGAGGACCAACGAGAAGATGCGACAAGATTGAGTCTCGCGAGAGAGGCGGACGAAAAGAAGCGAGCAGATGCTGCTGCGGTGGAGAAAAGCGAGGGCGCCACGACGGATGTACGCGGAGAGCAAGTTGTAGAAATGAGTGCTCGTAATATAGATATTTGATGACGCGTGTAGATGCGAACAAGCAATGGCCGAGTCGGGCTCGAAAGAATGACGTCGGCAGGGGGGGGGGGAAATCAACTGAGATGTAGAGTGTCACAATGATTGATTAGATAATGAGATTGGAAAAAAAATTATGGAGGGGCAGCCGGCCTAGCAGCCAAAATGGGCAGTTGCTTCAGATTTATTGAGTCACTTCAAAAACCCAAGCCTGGAATAGGTAGCTACTCACTAAAGGAGGGACACTGAGTAAAACCTTTGCAATTTCCTTTTTTGACCTTCATTTTCATCCCATCTCCCCTTTCGGTGGCTGCAGCTTCCCGTTCGGGAACACAGCAACTTTCAGCACCCCGTTACCTGCATTGCATTCGTATCTTAATAAGCATAACATGATATGGTGATAAATACAACCCACCCGGCCGGCTTTATATGACCAGCGTCCTGGCCCGATTGCGCTCTTCTTCACTCAGCACCCAGAGGAACCCGTCATCGGCTCCAGCCTCGGCCTCGGCCTGTGCTACAATCGCCATCTCTTCCCACTCTTCCTCTTCCATGTTGGCCACCATGAGAATCTGGGACACCTTGGCAAACGCCTCGCGGACGCTGTAGTTGCCCTTGGCCACAGCGCTGATGATGGCGCCAAAGTCCTTTTCCATGCGGATGGCGCCAAAGCCCACAGTACGGCCGGAATAGCTCCAGATGCGCTTCTCCAGCACGCGCGCGAGGTACCGCGCCGTAATGTCATGCAGCTCGGCGTATGTCTTGGGCGTCATGATGCGGGCAATGGGCCGTACGAGGAGATCCCAGCCGTGCTCGAAGCGGCGCGGCACCTGGTCGAGGAGCTCGACAATGTCCTGGCCGTCTTGTTGTGCTATTTCGTCGAGGTCTTCCTCGCTGAGTGAATAGTCAATGTCGCGGAAGGTCTCGGACAGAATCGGCCGCAGGCGCAACTTGACCACGTTGCTGAAGAGAACTTGGATGCCTTCCGTCATCAGTTCGGTTGTCTTGGATGTAACGGAGTGTAGCATGTTGGTTAAATGGCCGGCTGCAACGGCCGCATCCTTGGGGAAGGGGAAGCTGTGGGATACTTGGGAGCTAGGCGCAGGTACAAGAGCGGCTGGGGCTGATCCTGAAGATGATGTTGAAGCCGAAGCTGAAGCCGAAGCCACGACTGAGGCTGCCGCCATGGCCTGTTCTGGCGTAGTGCCCGTCTTCCCAGCAACAATGCGCGCCAGATAGTCGTTGGCCATGTCAAGACTGTTGATGAGCACCGTAAAGGCAATGATCTTGTCTTCGGGCGGGAAGCCGCCTTGCACCAGCGGCTTGGGATAGGATTCGTCGCGCATCTTGCGCTGTATCATGCCGACAAAGTCCGCGCCGAGAATACGCGCCACCGTGGGTATGACGGAGGCTACAACGTCCTTTTGGGATGTCGAAAGGCACTTTTCTATGACGGCGTTGACAATGAAGACAATGTCGTCGACCGCCATGATGATAAACGGCGGACTGCTGCCCAGCGGTTTTGAGGCATTGAGGGAAAGGCCGGCCGGGTATTCGTCCATCTGAAAGGCCTTTTCAACAGAGCGCCGGAAGAAGAATGTTGACATGACGTTGTAGGGCGTGGCGAGCTTGGAGACTATCTTTTTGCTGATGTTGGACTTTGAGAGAACATCGGGAAGAACCAGGCTGGTGTCGTCGGGGGCATTAGGATCCTGTAGAGAAAAGTTAGCATGCGCAAAAGACAACACACAACATGATGCAGGCTCTGTCTGCTGCTCCTTACTTTGCTCTTGGCCGACAAGAATCTCGTGTATAATGCCCATCGCCCCAGCATCACTGCCATCTCGCCCAATAGAGCATCGACCTCCTTCATATTGACACCCTCGTCCTCACTGTCCCGCGCATTGGCTGCCGAGCCCATGGCCGGAGAAGCAACCCTTGGGGCCGCATTTCGTTGCTGCTGCGGCAAAAAGCTCTGGACCAAGAACGAAAACGGGTAGCTCTTGACGTCCTTCAGGCGCCGGTCTATACCCCGGTCGTCGCTCCATGAATCCAGGATAATGCCGCCCTGTACGTCGACTTCCTGCTGTAGCCTCTCAATGACTCGAACCATTTTCCCGCTGCCATAGTGTCTCTCCACGAGCCCGCCATGGCCTTCTACCACCTGCGCGATATGCTCAAACAGCTTCGTCAGCGCATTTGCATAGAAGAGCCCGTCTGTCTTTTGCGCGTCGGCCGCTTGTTTCAGCGTGGCGCGCGCCGTGCCCGAGACACCCTGGCACACATACTTGCCATAGATATCCAGCCCCGTGTCTCCGCGTCCGATCAGGGGAAACAGCTTAAAGAAGCGCGTGACCTTTGTCGCATCGCCCTCTTCGGCCGCCTTTTCAAACTCGCGCAAAAACAGGCCGCACAGGCTCTCCTTGGCGTTCTCGAGCGTCGTCCACGGCGCATCCGGCACCTCCACACTCGGCACAATCGCCGTCGCAAAGCCGCCGCGCACAATCGCCTCGGGAACCCGGGCCGCGCGCGCAATGTAGCCTGCAGCTGCCTCCCAGTCCTGCGGCGCGCCCATGCTGCCAACCACGCCATTGACGCAGGCCTTGAGCTCGGCCACCTGCTCGACCACGCCCAGAGTGGCCTCGACGCGGCTCTTCTCCAGGTCCAGCTCCCGCACCTTGTCGCTCAGTCGGCCGGCCGTGTCGGCTGCCGACGCCACCATCTGCGAGCCGATGGCGCGCACGGCAATGGCCTGGCTGCCGAGCGTGGCGCGCAGCAAGTCGAGCCGCGCGAGCTCGCGCGTCAGTTCGGCCTGGGAGGCGACAAGGCTGTCGAGCTTGGCGGTCAGGGCTGCGTCGCGCTGTTGCAGGTGTGTGAGGGCTGTGCGCACGGCGGAGATGTCGCTGGCTTCGCGGATGCTCGGCGGGGCTTTCGGGTCTGGCCTCGCAGCACTGGATGCAAGGCCGGGCGTCAACGGTGGACGTGTGGCAGTGGCCATGTTTGGTGGGCTCGAGTGCGTGTCTGTGTGTGCGTGTGTTGCAATCGAGAGAGGGGTAGTTGTCGGGCTGTGTCGATTAATAGGGTTTGTGTCTCTAGCCAAGCATGGGCAAAAGATGACTGGAAATCCAGGCTCGATGTAGCAAGTTTTGCCGGCCGGTCGTCGCGTTGATTGTAGTTGTGCTTGGCCAGCAAGGCTGAAGACCAATGCACAAAGAGAGATTTGTTAGGGCGAGGCTGCAGCTGAAGCTGTTTGCTGGTCAATGAAGCTATCGACAGGTCAAAATGGGAAGCTGCGGCGTGTTTGCTGTGGGGGCCACGTCGTGCGAGTCGGGTGACGCACGCACTGTACAGACACTGTACGGTACAGCGCCCATTTTACAGGGGAATTGGGGGTCAACCACTGCACGCAGCCCCTATAGCCAGTGCCTAAACACGCCCAACAAAAAACAATACGCACGGTCTATCCCAAGGACTTACACACGCCCCTCCCGCCAACAACGTCCAATCATCATCGTCACGTAAGTTATATTCAAACCCAGATACAAAACACACGCCAAAACAAGCACCCCCCCCCCCTCCCCAATCAGACGGCCTGAGAATATCCAGATCCTAGTCGTTTGACGCCGTACTTCATGTACTTGCACAGCTCATCCACCCAGAACACACTGCTGCACAGCATCACCAGCGTGATCAGGTCGCCCAGGCTGAGAGCTTCGGTCTGGAAGACGTCCTGGAAGAAGGGGAAGTAGATGACGAGGAGCTGGCCGACTAGACTCAGCGAGACAGCCCAGTTGAAGAGCGAGTTCGAAAATAGCCCAACTTCACCGCGGAGAATCGACTTGGTCGACGATCGACAGCCCAGCGCATTGAACATATCAAAGAGCACGAAGCATGTAAAGGTCATGGTCGTATCGCGGCGTGTGATTTCACCGTCGGCAAGCATTTCCCGGTAGTAGATTGCCATCGTTCCAAACATGATGACGGCCGCTGAGGTGAGCACACGAGTAAGCACGGCCTGCGTAAGGACAGGGTCGGAGCGGCGGCGGGGAGGCTTGCTCATGACATCCTTTTCAACAGCCTCTACGCCGAGAGACTGCGCAGGGGGGCCATCCATGATGATATCTGAGACAAGGTTAGCAATCCAGACAGCACAGAGACAAAGAGACAACAAAGAGACAAAGAGACAAGTACGGAAGCGAGGACTTACTGATCCACAGAATCTGCATGGCGTTGAGCGGGTTTCTGAATCCAAGACACGTGCAGAAAAACACCAGAGCCAGACTGGCAGCACTCGTACTCAGTTGAAAGGTGAGGAAGTTTTGGATATTGGAAAAGATGCCCTTTCCTTCCTCTATAGCATGGAGAATCGTCGAAAAGTCGTCGTCGGTGAGAATCATATCGGCGGCTTCCTTGGCCACATCAGTACCGTTGCGTCCCATGGCAATGCCAATGTCCGCCTTCTTCAGAGCAGGAGCATCGTTGACACCGTCGCCAGTCATGGCAACAATGTCTCCGCGCAGCTGCAGGGCCTTGATGATCTTGAGCTTGTGGTCGGGGTTCGTACGGGCAAAGATGGTGGTGTTCTGCATGGCCTCGGCCAGCGCTTCCTCGGACATTTCGTCAACATCTTCGCCACGAAGAACAGGCTGGACAGTCACCTGGCCAGGGGTAGCCTTCTGCGCCGAGGCAATAGACATGCCCAGCTGCTTGCCAATAGCCAGAGCTGTAGCCTCGGAATCGCCAGTAATCATAATAACCTTGACTCCACCACGGAGAAGCTTGCGAATCGAGTTCGAGACGCCGGGCCGGGGAGGATCGCGCATGCCGACCAGGCCAGCAAAGGTCAGCTCCTTGTAGGCATCGACGTAGGCGGGAGAGGATCCATTGCTAAAAGGCGTGCCGCTGCGGCTTCTAGATCCGCGGAAGGTTCGGGGGACAGGGCCGCTGGCAAAAGCAAGAACTCGCAGGCCCTGAGAGGCCATGGCATCTGCCGCCTCCAGAGCCTGTTGGCGGGTTTGAGCGTCCAGGGGTACCTGGCGACCCTCGCCATCAACATACGTGTCGCAGGCCTCGAGAACTCTGTCGATGGAGCCCTTCATGTAAGCAAATTCCTTGTCGTTGTGCTGGTCACCCATAATAACACCCATCCATTTGCGGCTAGAGCTAAAGGGGGTCTCGGCGACCGGTGGGCCAAGGGTTTCACGGGCATCCAGTTCCTTGAAACGGTCCATAAGATCCATCATGGCAACATCTGTAGGCAGGCCAACCCAGCGAGTGAGGGTGCTAATGTGCTTTTCGTCGTCGGTCGATGTGAGAACAGCGCGAGCTCGGTTAGTGGCGTCACCGCTCTCGGCGAATTGGCGAGCAAGACGGGCGTTGTTGGCGAGTGTGCCGATGCGGATGAGTCGCAGGGTGGCATTGTCGGGCTGGACGTCGGCGTTATCCATCTCATTCTCAACATTCACAGCGCTGTCGGCTCCAAAGAACCATACACGGGTGGCAGTCATATGGTTGGTGGTTAGGGTGCCCGTCTTATCCGTGCACACAACATTGACAGAGCCCAGGGTTTCGACCTTGGGCATGCGACGAACAATGGCGTTGTGGCGGGCCATGCGATGCACGCCAAGGGCTAGAGTGACGGTGACAATGATGGGCAGGCCTTCGGGGATGGCAGCAACAGCCAGCGAAATGGAAATGGTAAAGATGTCGAGAAGCTTTTTGCCCTGCAGCCAGCCGACAAACGAGATGAGGCCGATGATGACAAACGAGACCTTGCTGAGCTGCGAACCAAGTTCATCCATGGAGATTTGTAAGGGCGAGCGCGGACTCTCGGTGCCCGACACACTGGTGGCAACAGCACCAAAGTTGGTGGCGCCACCAGTAGCGAAGACGATGCCCTGGCCGTAGCCGGACTTGACCAGGGTTCCCATGTAGGCAATGTTGGAGCCATCGCCATCGTCATGAACGGCTGACGGGCTGGGAGGGGGGGCCAGAGTGCTAGTAGGGGGCGGGCTGTTGGGGGTGCTGGCCTCTACGACAATACGCACAGGCTCAGTCTCGCCGGTCAGGTTGGAAGCGTCAATGGTCAAATCAGAAGCCTTGGTTACACGAATATCGGCAGGAACGCGATCGCCAGTGGTGAACAGGACGAGGTCGCCAGGCACAAGCTGGGAGGCCATGACCTTGGTCGAGGTGGCCTCGAGAATCTCCTCTCCGGGAGTGGAGGCTTTTTCGCCGTTCTCGTCGGGACCAGGCTCAAGTGGCGGCCAGGTAGCGGCAGCAGAGGACTTGTAGGAGGGACTGGAGCCGGAGCGAATGAGGTGGGCGTGGTTGGGGACAAGGTGGTTGAGGGCTTCAATTGACTTTTCTGAGCGGTACTCTTGCACAAAGCCGACACTGATGACAATGGTGACGGCAATGGCAATGCTGAGGGCATCGTCGGTGTTTCCGAGCAGGAGAGAGGCGGCGGCGGAGACGAGGAGCAGGAGGATAAGGGGCTCTTGGAACTGCTTGAGGAATCGCAGCCAGATGGGTTCTGGCTCTTCGTGGGGTATCTCGTTGGGGCCGTACTCGGTCAGGCGTTTGAGGGCGTCGTTGGCGGAGAGGCCGTGGGTCAGGGACGTGCTGAGTTGGGTTGAGGCTTCAGCGGGGGTCATAGCCGAGTACTGTTGAGCGATAGTCTATAGCCAGCAGGTCAGTGTCAGTGTTAGCAGGGTTAGTCGGTAGTCGTGTGCGGTATGCAAGTATGGGGGGGGGAGGGAGCAAGCAAGGCATTGTGGGTGTAAAAGATAGACTTGCTCTTGTCTGCGAAGACGTGGTGCGAACATGGCGAAACGGCCTTGAACGCCGTGACTCTGAAGTGACCGGCGGCGGGGGCGGGATGCCGGGGCTGGAGATTGTCGGGAGAAGGGAGTCGCTGGGGCCAGCCCCGCGGCCGCCCCATGACGACATGTTTATGGCAGGCGGCAGGTTTGGCATCAGAAATGGATGGACATGAAATGGCGAAGGCGGAAGAGAGAGCCGAGGGAGGGGGTGGGAGAGGAGGAGAGGGCCACGGCTGTATAAACGGGGCTTCGACGATGGGGGCGAGATGGCGGCGGCGGAGGCAGAGGCAGAGGGGCCCAATGGGGACAGATGGAAGCTGTGCGTGATTGGACTGCTGTGTAGTTGATGATGACAGCAGAACGACTGCGCGGGGGAGGGAAGAAACACAAGAAGAAGAAAAGAGAAAGGAGAAGAAGGAAAGAAGAAAAAAAAGGAAGAAAGAAAAAAAAAAAGAAAAAAAAAAAAGAAAAGAGAAGAGAAAAAAAAGAAAGAAGAATGGAGGATCTGAAAAAAAGCGGAGAAGAAGAGGAGGCAAAAAA
>JADILG010000518.1:0-16530 GCA_017591655.1 Thielaviopsis populi
AAGCCAAGGTGCCATTGGGCATCAACGAGCCCCCAGGGGAAATCCGGCAAGGAACCCTTTGCATGGGTTATTTGAACCAAGGAATCCAACCCTTGACCCACAAACTTCAAAACGTGCCTTTTCCCTTCCCTAAAGGCCGTTATATTGCATTGCTGCCCAACCTTTAGTCGGTCTCGTTGTCTGCAGAAAAAAAAAACATTTGCAATAGGCTTTGGGAAAGACAAAGGCCGCTGCGGCAGTCTGGTGATGGTCAGGCTAGCTTAAAGTTTGCAAAGGCCCCCTTTTTTTGTTCTTTCTTTCTCTTTCCTATCTGCCTTTTGTTTCTGCTGCCATTTTTTTTTGCGTGATGGGAGAATGGCTTTGTTTACTGGATTGG
Source organism: Thielaviopsis populi (assembly GCA_017591655.1). Taxonomy (NCBI): domain Eukaryota; kingdom Fungi; phylum Ascomycota; class Sordariomycetes; order Microascales; family Ceratocystidaceae; genus Thielaviopsis; species Thielaviopsis populi. Next base: position 377 of record JADILG010000518.1, read on the forward strand.
ATTGAACTCTATCCGGCGGTGAGGAAGCGACAGACTCTCTGGGATCATCTTCCAAAGTGTAGGATCTCCCAGAGCCCAGGATAACACAAACGGACCACCAACATTGAAAACGCCGTTTCAAATTGCCGCTCCTCTGCTCTTGCTCCTAAGCGGGCGGGACCCTCGTATCTTCGGTAAGCAAAGTGGTTGGCTGGCTTTTATGCCGGGATGCATTAAGCTGTCAGGAGCCTGAGACAGAGAAGCATGTCCAATGCAGCGGGCGTCGTGTGCTTTATTTCATACTTTTCATACTTGATATTAATCATATCAGAAGCTTCTATGGGTCTGTTAGCTGGTATCTTCCCGCATCAAATTCACATGTGTCAGTGCAGAGCTGATGGCCATCGTAGATCTGCCAGAGTCACCAAGAGAAACGGATATAAAAGTTACAAAAAATTAAAACCAAAAACCGGGAGAAAATGGCATTGTTCCGAGGTACAATAGCAATGTTAAGAAAATGACAAATTCCATTGCATGTAAGTACCTTTTGGCCTGTATTCCAGCAAAAAGGTACAAGCTACAGCTTGCCGAAGGCATATCATTGGTAGTTACCTTGTCTCGGTCAGTTTAAGCTTTTCTTGGTTTCGGTTTCGGAAAGAACTGCTGTGGCAAGAACCAGCTGTCACTAACCCTCGAGTCCTGTCGAGTCCTGGGGGTTCTTTCCCAATCTCAAAACTTAGGATGAACAGCGTCTTTGTCGCAGTTTCCCGATTCAGGACTCACTAACAACAATTGTATTAGTATTAGTATTATGTTTGTCTTTTCAAGTGACATGGCATCACGACGAACGTCCAAAAACACTGCGTGATCGGCTCTGCTAGAGCTATCGTCACCTGAATAGTTCACGTCCGGCCAATCATAGCCTCGCCCTAAGCCACTACCTCTCCGTTCTACCAACGAAGAAGCCCGCTTTCAAGGCCGCTTGCATAAAACCGAGCAAATAGTAGCTGAAGGACGAGCAAGAAACAGACAACGTGACCCGCCAGACTACAGATTATTTCAGTATAAACCATGCTCTAGCTTACCAGCGATCGACATGCCCAATGGCCGCTTTGACGGGCGCGCCGAGGTCATTGCTATGGGCCGGCTTGCCGATGCTGTAGAAAAGGGGTTGAAGCGGGCGGATCCACGCGATACTAGACACATACAGGCCGCGGTCGGGCTAAAGACAGAGCTATAAACATATGCGGACATGTGCCTACGTCACAGATACGACACTTCACGGCACGGGATGGCGGCGGCATGGCAAAGTCCACTGTCAAGTACGGCGTGATCCGCTTCAAGCCTACTCCCCTCAACCACAGCTTATTGGAGCCTAACACTCTAATACTTCTCTAATAGCATAGCAACCCAATCAATTCCTTGTCTTCGACTTGAGTGCAGAAGCGAAGTGGTCATCTGGTCGTCGTACCACAGTATTCTGCGCTTCGAGAGCCTTACTTTGTTCTTTCTACGGTGGAAGCTTCCTAAAACGAGCATATTGCGGAAGACAAACTACAGCTAAAAGCTCCTTCTTGCAACTCAACTCGCCTTGATATCGCCATAACGGCACTTCAGGCTTCGTTGGTAGGTACTGTCTGAGGCTTTCTAGTGAGGCCTCATGTGAGATCTGCAGGTCTGCAGGACGCTGGATTTAGATGTCTTTTCTGTCGTTGCCTTCATTCCCGCTGTACGATGCAATATACGATATAGTACTAGTGTATGTGTATGTGTATGTGTATGTGTATGTGTATGTGTGTGTATGTGTGTGTGTTTTGTGGCTGCTCCAACTCCACTTCACTGCACGGCTTAGCGGCATCGAGATTTCGGGACTGACAAAACATATCACATGAGTACCAGCTTGCCATCCATGGTAGCAGAGAAAATATACAAGCCCAGCTCTTTTTGCAGCAAAAGCTACTCTTTGACCTTCAAGGAAGCAGGGATTGACAAATCCCGGCATTCTGGGCCGTGATTCCATAGGGATAGTGCTCTCCATGATAACCAAGATCATGTATCTTCATCCTGTATTATCTCATTGTGCCTCGTAGCGAGTTGGCATGCTCACAAAAAAGCGGTGAGTGGCATGAATAAATAAAAAAAAGAATGTAGTAAGATTTGGCTCAACAGAAGATGCCATGTACAAGGTTCATCTATTCCCTGTCTTGGGTTGGTGTTATGGCAAGTGTATCTTTGTTTCTTGGCTAGAGTCAGACAAAAGAAAACACACAGACACACATGACTAGATAGAACGGCTTTTGTTTCCGGCTTGAATCATCTATCAGGATCGTTCAATCAGGATCTCTCGGTAGCAAGGCGTTACGGTGAGTGTTGACGCTTACGGACGGAATTCTTCTGACCATGGAAAGAAAAGTCTTCTGGTCAGCATGTGATGCGACTTCCTGGATCGTGGGGGGGGAGGGGGGGGAGCACCCTCCCTGTCTGTACATCCGGACTAGCTTTGATAACGACCCCAAGAACTAGCCTTGAGTATCGTCCGACGACCCAAGAACTGGCCTAGACTATCGTCCAACAATACGGGGAGCCACCCATAGTCTTCCGACTCCCACTCGGCGTTTTTCTCCTAGACGTACGTTGTCGGAGATGGGGCCCCGCCTGTTTTCCTGTCTGTATACTTTTAGGACATGTACTTTGGCTAGGTGACTTGGTACATAGCATCTGTGCCTGTCTAGATCTGGAGAGCCCCGTGTCACCGCCTCAAACATCAACGCACCCCTCTTGCAAAGCCCTGGTCAGCTTTGCCTGGCGCTGAGGCTTCTATAGGCCAATGGCGTTTCTTGTATCTCGTATAACGGGCTCCATTGGTATGTTCGTGACGACGGCGGTCCCCCTCGCTTCCGTGTTTGCCTCGTATCATGACACCACCTCGCTACTAATCGGCAAGCTATACACATGTCGGGACTGGAAACAGTGCACTATGGAAAGGAGACGAGGACGATGTGCAATTCAGCAAAGCCACCACGTCTGCGTGTACAGATTGTGGGCGGGTAGCCAGCCTAGTGTGGCAGAATGAAGCTGTGTTGCATCTTACTGTATCCATTAGGACCGGCTGACTTCTCCAAAGAAGTGATCCTCCCCGACTCAAGGGAATGAGAGCCATCCTGTTTTTCAAACTAATGTACAGTGACAGGCTTCTTGACCGCAGTGTCTTGGAGGAAACAATCCATGGTGGAGTGGCAAAAGGCAGACAGTACATGTAACAGCCCTGGGGCGAGCATGGCGGTGTGACGATGAAGCAATTCCTTTTTCCAAGCCCCTTGTCTATCATTATTGTATGCCTGTAGCTCAGCATGTTCGGTCTCCCGGGTGCCTTTGCTTCTCTGTTTCTGGTGGCTGAGGGCAAAGGACACCGAAAGACCCGTTCTTAAACACCCAGAATGTACACAGCCTCAATGGCAGACCCAACTCACCCGAGACATACTGGTAAGCCCCTTGTCCCGTGTCCTCACCTCATGCACACAAAAAACGGTAAATCACTGGTAACAATCTGAATATGGTACAACCTCCATGTGAAACAACCATCACTTAAGTAACGGCAAATACCACAAGGTGCTGAGGCAAGATAAGGCCAATCCCAAGATAGATACAAGACACAAACAAGACATGTGGTAACCAAATCAACGAGAGAGAAGTAATTGTTCACATGCATGGCTTATAGATGAGTACATCAGTGTCTAGTCTGGGGATAATAGCACGGAGCTCCCACTGTCTCAGGCCTATTGGTGAGGATACTGTGCAACCATAGGAGCACGTTTTACTTCCTGGTGGTCTCCCCGCAGTAGAAAGCTGCGCTTGTGTTGCACACTATCCATAGATCTCGGTACTTACTCGGCTTTTCAACATTTCACTTCTCTTGCACGTCTCACTGCAAATAGTCAAGTTCGTTTTGCACCACCCACTCAGATATTCTTTTGGAACAGCTTGGTGCTTGGTTCTCCAGGTAGCCATGAAGCACCGTATACTGTGTTCTGCTAGCAAAGAGACCATTACAGGGTCTATTCAACAGGTACATCCCCTACAAAGCATCCAACAAAGCGTATTTGTACGTCTAGCAAACAGAGCAGCCTCTCATGCAAAAGTCCATTGTCTAGCCGCTGGTTTGCTCTTGGCACATACACCAATCCGCCACTGAAACTCCCTCTTCGCTTGCTCTGTCTTCTTTCGCTCACTCACAAAGCACGCATATCATGCAATGTCCCGCGCCATCGTCTGTGTTGAGCAGGTTATACGACAAGTCTGTGTAACGCCAAGTTCCCACGGCGCAAACCGGCGACAAGGGCTTCCCAGAAACGGCCCACAGTGTCTCTATGCTGTCCCATTCAGTTACATCTTGCACCCACGCTCTCTAGAGGCTTTTTCTTGATTGATTGCTGCCTCACTTTCGTCTTAATAGTGCAGGCCCGTCTTTTTGTGCCCGCTGTTTCACTCTCGCTTCCATCACACTTGACGATCGCACGAGTCTGTCGCCTGCAGCTCCGTCTGTGGCTTGCAAACACCACAGTTTCTCTTTACAATGAGTTGCAATCCTCTTCATATGCCGCACGCAAACACCGTCCGCCGAGAAAAAAAATAGTTTGCTATTCTTTATTTGCAGTAGTGTTTGTATGCATCTCGTCATCGGGGATTCCCAAGCCAGCTAAAGACTTGTAGTGGAAAGTGGAGAACGGGGCTTTAAATCTGTCGAGGCAATTGCCTCAAGATGTCAAGGTAACTACTCGTTTCTACTGTATATAAATAGCGCAAGTCATGGTGACGTATTTCCACCGACATATCGATCGTATGTGCACTGTACCATGTAATGGGCAACGCCTTTGGTACTGGGTCGAGACAAACAAGAATCGCCCGCAGTAGGTTTGGACAGCTGTTTCAGTACATACACACATGCGCAGATTCTATTACATACAACTATATTCGCCCGCTATTCCAACTGTTCATTACCATCCCCTTGTAATATCCTGGTGCTGTTCCTGAGTTCCTGGAGCTCAGCCAATGTCGCTTACGGTATCTTCCGCAGCGTTCCTTTCCAGCTTGCCGCATCCCGGTTCCATCGCGGCGCCGTTCCCCTCTTTCTAGAAAAATGGGGAGGAGGGACTTCCCATTTTACTCCAACATGTAACGTCGTTTGTTTGTTTATTTGTTCAAGTGTTGTTGGACAGCTGCATAAGACGCTCGCCAGCCTTGAGGTTTGCATACTCGTACACCCGGGACTCAGGAGGGAAGGTGCCATTTGCAGCCCACAGGTCGATCAGTGCCTGCATAGGCTCAAGCTCATGCTGCTTAAGCATGTCCAGAGCAGTGGCCGTCAGTAAAAAGTGGGAGAAGCAGGAATTTAACTGCTTCTCGAGGTTGAGGTGGTAGAAGGGCTCGACGTAGTGGGCAAAGTAGAGATGGGCGTAGACGCGGAACATCTGGCGGAAAACCATCTGGCAGACTTCAATAAACGTATCAGGGAAGCCAGATCGCTTGCCAATGTAGTCTCGTTCGCTAGGGTTCGCCAACTGCGCCATGATACTCGTGGTTATGTTGGCATTTACGGCAAAGGAAACTCCAGCGGGGTCAGTGGGGAAAACCTTGTCGTCATCAACCTTGCCGGAGATCCAGCGTTGCATAAGAGTCATGTACTCATGAGCAGGAAGTTCGACAGGTTCACGCTTGGCGTTCAGCCAGGTGAAGGAATGATTACTGGGCAAGATAGTTAGTCAATTTGTTTGTTCTCAGGATGATCCCAGAGTAATTTCTTTGATTAGGCGGCGATTAAGAAAAGAAGGGAACTTACGGGCCAGCCGACATGCGTGGGCACGAAACAGAGTTGCAGATGGTTCTACCATCGTCTTCCTTTTCGTGAATGACACGCACAAAATGCCATAGGTTGCGGTAATGTTCGACGACTAATTCAAGCTGTAGGTTAGCAAAGCTGTGGGCACAAAGAAATATAGCGGTTCCATGTAAGGAGACAGGGCATAGGAAGAAAATAGCAAAGGGCGAGGGGATAGGTGTCTGATGCAATGACATACCTTGGTGGGCAACCCATTCACCCTGTTCCACAGTCTTGGGTCTTGCACTCAGTGTCATAAAATTGCCCTTTACAATGTGCTTTGAATAGGTATTGTTGAGCCAGAGAGGCATGGGCTTTGGCAAATGATACGAGGCCAGGATTTCATCCGCGGTAGAGCCCATACTGGCGTCATCAATCCGTATGGTTTGGGTCAAAGATGGAGAGCTAACGAGGGGAGGGATACGCGGGGTTGGTCCGGTACCCTGATTGCCCGAAGCAACGGTGTTCACCTGCAAAGAGGGCGTGCTGGATGTGGAGGGAGAGTGCTGGGTCGAAGAGGGGCTAGGGCTTTTACTAGGAGCCGGAGCCTTGTTGGAGCTGTTGCCACCTCGAAGACGGGCGTTGCTAGAGTAAGAGAGTTAGTACGAGACAAGGCATATGAGAAGATGTGCTGTGCGCGTATGAGATATGAGAGATGAGAGAGCTGGTTGTTGGTGGAGAACAAGATTCGCACGTTGAGATGGGCCAGAGAATACTCGGTAAATCCTGCCGAAGCGCGGTTTGAGAGAAACTTTGGTAGACGAGACAGAAAGGGCATTTGTCGTAGTAGCAAGATTGCTGCAGCTATTATGGGCCAGACACCAGCCATCTTTGGAGGTCCGTTCTAGTGTCCGATGAAGACGTAGTGCATATGCTGCCGCACGGAAAAGGATACCCTTGACTCAAAATCTGCAGACCAAGCAACAAGTGCATCCAGGGTTGAAGAGTAGCGGCGGACCGTGTGTGTGGCAGGAAAGCCATGCGACAGACAAGGCCGAGTGATGTAGAGAAGAGGCCAAATCTAGATTCAAGAACTGTCTGTATATCCAGGCTTATCCGTGGTGGTGGCATGAGCGTTCTCCGTCGTCAATGCTCTCTCCAATATGGGCCGATGGTGGCAAGCTGCTCGGGTGTGCCATGTTGATTTTGGAATGCCGGGCGGGAAGGGGAGTGAAAGTGCGGACTTGACATGGTGGTTCCAGAAGAGGTTCTTAATGATTGCTGAGTCGATGGGTAGGCGGGCAGGCTGACAGACAAGCAAGACAGGCAGTGACTTGTGACTGGTAGTGCATCACCAAGAGGTCTCATCTCATATAGGCAACAAGCAGGCAGCTGGGAAAAGGCGCAGTGTAGAAACAAAAAGAGATACTTACATTCCCGAGAACAGGTTAGACATTCTGGGCGACTTGTCTTCGTTTGTTCGATTTGGTCTGGGTGCGAATTATCGCGAAGAGAAAGAACAAAGGGTTAAAAGAAGGGCGGGTGCTGCACAGTTTCAAGCAGAGTCCAAGAGGAGGAATCCGAGAGGAGGAGGATGGGGGGGCTTCTCAGGAGGGGAGGGAGGAGGACAATCTGAGGTGTCCAAGTTTCAAGCTGTCAAGTGAACCAGGGATGGGCGGTTTGCAACAAAGCAGATATCCAAGATGCGAGCAGGCCAAGAAATGAAGCAAGAAGAGCAAAAGTAAACGGCGCAGTAGATGCAGATGACGTGGAAGATATATGAGCAATGGCCAGTAGTGACTGGGCTGGGCTTGGACTTGGGCTGGGATACGCTGTGGTTATCGGGAGAGGACAGATGTGCGGGCACGGCGAGGCGGCGAGGCGGCGAGGCGGCGGGCTTATGCGATGGGAAAGAGGAGAAAGAGCGCAATGCAATAAATGCGAAGCAGGACAACAAGGACAAGTTCTAAAGATGAAGCGGCATCGTTCTAGAATGCGTTACGTTTGGATTGGTCCAAACGCCTCCCAGCCAAGCAGAAGCCAGCCAAGGCGCAAAGGCGGAGAGGGAAGGGAGAGCGAGAACCAGTGCCTTTTTCAGGGGACGCGCTAAGCCGTTTTGGGCCAGACGTGTGGCGTTGGAAGGGGGGCTTGCCATCCGCTAATGGGCATCGAGGCCCTGCAGAGTGTCCAGGAGAACACCACCAGACGGTGGGCGGCAAAACAAGCCACCAGCCAACAGTTGACATTTAACCCTTCTGTATGAGATTATTGATATATATATATAATTTAAAAAAAAAAAAAACATGCACCCCTTGCTGTCGCATGGCTGGCTTGTCTGTAACTTGGCAACTTACTTCCCCGCTGGCCATGCTGCAGGGTGGGTGGTCATCTCGCTGCTTGCTTGTCGGTGGCGTGGCTGAGTAAGCCCACGTGTGTTTGTGCTCCTGTGGCGCAAATGTGAAAATGTGGCGTCGCGGCAAGCTTGCCAAGCTTGGAGAGCTCGCTGCACTGGGACCCACTGGGACCCACTGGGCCTGAGCTTCTATTTTCTCTTTCGTTTTCTTTTACTCTCTTCCGCTACTGTCAGCCTTGCGCCCAAGGCTCTGTGTTTTTTTTTTCTGGCCTGGCTGTTCTTCTTCGCGTCGCAACTCTGTGCCCTCCATTTTTTGATGCGCCATTGTCCCGCTGTGGCCACCCATTCTCACTCGCCTACACGCCCTCTACAAATATAGCCCGCTTCACTCTATCCACACGCTCTTTTCTCAGATATAACTCGCTTTGTCAGCCATGTCCGATCTGGAAGAAGTCGATGATCTCTTTGGCGACGAGGAAGCCAATAGCCCCGTCGCTGCTGGCGCCAACGACGACGATGACGAGCTTCGCTCTATCCAGGGAGACGATGACAATGACGGCGGCAACGTATTCGGCGATGACGATGATGATGACCGCATGGATCATGAAGAGGAACACAAGGACCTGAAAGTCATGGACATGGACATATTCCGTCACCACACACCACGGTCCAATGACGGCAGAGTAAGACAGCTCCTGGCTCTGCGCCGTTTGTATTGACGACACGCAAACGTTCTCCTTTCTAACACTTTGTTCCTGGTGCAGCTCCAAACTTTCAAGGTCCCCAAGTTCCTGCGATTTGTTCCTGAGCAGTACGACTCGCGCACCTTTGAGCCCACCAAGGCCGACCTCGAGAACATCCGCTCCGAAAACCCCAAGCCCACCGTCCGCCACTGTATTGACCCCAAAACTGGCGAACTGCGCAGCAACGCCATGATGTACCGCTGGAGCGATGGGTCCATGAGTATGAGCGTCGGCGGTGAACACTACACCGTACTCAGGAAGCCCACGGCGCCAGACCCGTCAAAACCTTACGATGAACTCAAGGATGGCCACTCATACGCAGCTGCCGCGCACTTGACGTCTTCGGTTTTCGTCATTGTCGGCCACATGTCCGAGGAATACACCGTCCGCCAGAATAAACAGCATGAAGACGAGGCACTACAGCGCCTGGCCATGCGCATTCGCGAAGCCACAAACACACATGGCAACCACATCATCAAGACCACACACGATCCCGAGCAGCAGCGCCGCTTAGCTGAGCAGGCCGAAAAGGAACGCGCCAAACAGCAACGCCGTCGCGAAAACGCCGCCGCCCGCACAGCCGATGGTTCCTCGCGCTCCCGTGGCGGCGGTCTGGGCATCGACGACCTGGAAGGCGGGCGCTCAAGCAGCAGCCGCAGCCGCAAGCGCACGGCCGGCGCAAGCAAGCCAAAACGCAAGAGCAATGCTAACGCATACTCGGACGATGATGAAGACATGGGGTATGGTGGCGGCGCCGCCCATGCAAACGACTATGACAAGGAGGATGACTTTATTGCGTCTAGCGGCGAGGAAGAGGAGGCCGGGTCAGAAGACGACGAGGAAATCCTCGACGATGACGACGAAGATGATGAGGAGGACGAACGCCGCCGCCGCAAAAAGAAACAGAAGACGGTGGAAGCCGACGCCGGCAGTGAAGATGAAGACCTGCATCAGCAATCGCGTAGACGGCGTCGCGTGATTGATGACGATGACGATGAAGAGTAGGCAGGGCTATGATTAGATGTAGGCGCGAGGGCATGAGTGTGCGACACATACATATACGACTTGCTAGGCCACGGAATATTGCTTTCTACAGCGTATGCAGACGGCAAGATGAACAGACATGCCATTATTTCTGGCACAGATGCGGTCTTTGGCTACCATGTGAAGCCCTTTGTGCCTTGTGTCCGTACTGACATCTTTTCCCGGCAGAATAGACACTTCTAATGACGTTGCCACTGCCTCACAGTTCTGCAAAATGGCAGGCCTAGGGTTAATAGGGTTATCAGATAGTTCCCCTGCATCTCGATGTCGATTTCAGCTTCTCGGAATTTGTCCGTCTTAATGGCACAGTAAACAACAAGATCTTCAGCGCTGAAGCACGTGAAAACGTCGCCCCACGAATTCTAGCTGCAGTGGTTTTCTTTTTCTTGTTTTTTTCAGGCTCTCACCAATTTCGTTTCCCGTTCTTTGACGGCACCTTGTTTCTCACGCCTTTGGATGCCTTTGTTACGAGAACAACGGCAGTTTCACGTGATCGGGCATCCCTCATAAGCCCACGACTCTCACCTTCATTTCACTGTTCCATTCGGTTTGGGACTCATGCAGGCAGTGAATGGCATGTAAGATCCCGTCATGCCCTTCATGCATGCAGACAGGCCCGAGAAGATGAAAGCGCTGAGGGATGCCTCTGCGTACTACTTTCGGTGGGCGCGCCAGTTGGTGGCTCGTCTCCTCGGCTATGACCTTTTCTATTTCGCCCACTCTTGTTATACGGTGAGTCGATCTGTCCACAATAATCATCATGATTCGCGTATCTGACCATCTTGTGCTGCCGTCTGTTCGTCACTAGTGGATTGTCTACAGGCTGTTCTGGCCCTCGCCGCTTGCCCAGTGGCGCAGCCGCTTCGTCCACGCCCAGAACTACTATGACTGGCAGGAAGCAGCCGACAATCTCAATCGCCTGCTGGAACTCGACGCCTGGCGTTTTGATGCCCGCTCCCGCCATTACAACAGGGGGCTCATCATGGGCCACATTGACGCCATGGACCGCACCTTTGTGCAGCCCGACGGCTTCATCATGTCCGAGCTGTTCCGCTCCGGTCTGCATCGCAACTTGGGAAACATCACGGCGCCAACGCTTTACAAGCACTGCTTTGGCCGGACCAAGTTTGTAATCGAAACCTTTTCCGACAAGATGGTTACCCTATTGCACCTGATTCTGCAGCTCCCCAGCCAATCTCCGGGTGGGCGTCAGGATGCGGGGCGCTTTATGCCAGCTGATATAAAAATGGACTTTGTGGTGGCGTCCCGCAGGGCTCTGGGATGCTCGTCGCTTTTTCTCGAAGGCGGCGCAATGTTTGGGCTGTGCCATCTTGGTGTAGCTCGCGCGCTGTATCAGCAGAATCTCCTCCCACGCATCATCACAGGCGTCGCGACAGGATCTCTTTTGGCTGCACTTATTGCAGTCACGAGTCCCCAAGATCTGCCCCGGTTGCTGGATGGGCATGGAATTGACCTTTTGGCGCTGAGCGGGACAGACAAGTGGCGCCATACATGGACCACGAGGCTACTGAAGCTGTTGTCTCAGATGATCAGATACTGCCGCAAGGGCTACTTCTGGGACGTGGATGCACTGGAAAAGTGTGCAGTGTCAAATCTGGGCGACATCACGTTTGCAGAAGCCCACGATAAAAGCAACATTATTCTCAACATAATCGTGCCGGTCCCGGGGGACAAGGGCGTCCCCGTGCTGCTCAACTACCTCACAGCCCCGAATGTAGTACGTATACAATTCCGAGATGGTAGGAGGACTTGATTTCACCGATACACCGTGCTAACACAGACACTTGCACTTACACACACACACGCAGCTCATCTGGACTGCCGCCGTCGCTTCCAACTCGGCCTCTCAGTCTTTCACCGGCGGCCGCCGCACGACCATTCTCTGCAAGGACCACAACGGACAGATCGTGCCATGGAACCACAACGAAATGGACGAGCACCCACACGATCGTATGCTGCCGCTTGACATCATCTCGCGCTCGTTCAACGTCAACCACTTTGTCATCAGCCAGGCACGGCCCTATGTTCTGCCCTTTATCCAGAGCGAAACGGACGGGCCTGACCTGCGCGGCAGCAACTCCAAGCTCATGAAGCTGGTCAAGTATCTAGCGCGCATTGTGGGCGCCGAGGTGCACTTGCGCATGGAGCAGCTCAACACGCTCGGCCTCCTGCCCACCTTTGCCCGGCAGCTGTTTCTGCATGTCGACGTACACCACAAGCCGCACATCACCATCGTGCCTGACATGGGCCTCAGGGACTATCTCTTCCTCCTAGACCCCCCGTCGAAGGAAAGCGTCAATTACTGGATCCGCAAGGGTGAGATGGCAGTGTGGCCGCTGGTGTGTAATCTCCGGGTACGGCTGCAGCTGGAGGCAGAACTCGAGAAGGCGTACATGATGGTGCGGAACGAACTGCCTGAGAACGATGCGTTTCTGTAGTGAGACTCGGGAAATAGAGGGAGAGGATGATGGTCCGATGATTAATTGGAGTGTTGATGCAGCAGATGATTGATCATAAAGTCTCTCTGGATTTGATAGTGTCGATGATTAATTGGAGTGTTGATGCAGCAGATGATTCATCAAAGTCTCGCTGTAGTGAAGCTCATCAAAGCTGCAATCCAAAACCCAAGCTGGTGGTGGGGCGATAAGATAAGAGACCACTGTCATCTGTCTCTTATCGATAAGAATTTTGCTGTAAAAATTTCTGGCCCAGTCCAGCGTGAGAACAGAACATCTTTGCTCTTATTTTTGGCTGAGCGTCTGCTACTCTTCACCTTTACCCAAGACGAAGACACCATCCACACACCATCATCACAATGTCTATGCTTAGAGAAATGTATGTTACTGCTGCACGGCTTCCTGGCCGGCCACCCTAGGCGCTATAGATTCTAACGCATTCCCTCCCTCTTCCGTCTCCTAGAAAACCTCGCAATGCTCGCTCCAAGCGGGCTCTCGAGAAGCGTGAGCCCAAAGCCATCGAGAATCCCAAGACTGCCCTCTTCCTGCGCGGCACTTCCTGCTCGCAGATCGTCCAAGACGCCATGAACGATCTGTATGCGCTGCGCCAGCCCTTTGCCAAGAAGTTCAGCAAGAAGAACGCCGTACACCCGTTCGAAGACGCCTCGTCGCTCGAGTTCTTTGCCGACAAGAACGACGCTAGCATCATGGTCTTTGGCAGCAGCAACAAGAAGCGCCCGCACACCCTGACCTTTGTGCGCATGTTCAACTACCACGTGCTCGACATGCTCGAGCTGCTGCTCGACGCCGACAGCTTCCGCACCCTAGCGCAGTTCAAGAACAAAAAGTTTGCTGTCGGCCTGCGGCCCATGGTCGTCTTTGCCGGCTCGGCCTTTGAGAATCCCGTGGACCGCGTGTACACTCAGGCCAAAAGCATCTTCACCGACTTCTTTGCGGCGCGCGACGCTGCTGACAAGATTGACGTCGAGGGCCTGCAGTACATAATCCAGATCGCCGCCGAGGAGCCCACGCAAAACGAGGGCGCCGATGGCACGGTGCGCACGTCACGCATCTTCCTGCGCGCCTACACTCTGCGCACCGTGCGGAGTGGCCAGAAGCTGCCGCGCGTCGAGGTCGAGGAGATTGGCCCGCGCATGAACCTGCGCATCGGCCGCGTGCGCGAGGCCGAAGAGGCCGTCATGAAGGAGGCCATGAAGACGGCCCGCACCACCGAGGAGCGCGTCAAGAAGAACATTTCCACCGATGAGATGGGCGACAAGATTGGCCGCATCCATCTGGGCCGCCAGGATCTGGGCCAACTGCAGACTCGCAAGATGAAGGGTCTGAAGCGCAGCCGTGACCAGACGGCGCCGGAGATGGAGATGGTGGACATGGACGACGTGGTTAGCGACGACGATGCGCCCAAGAAGCAGAAGACCAAGGCGTAGATGTAGATGGAAATGGCTTGAGGGGCGGAAAGGACAGCGGGTTGGCTGGTGTGGGCTATGAAACAAGGTAGAGACGCCCTACAAACAAGGGTCCATCTATCCGTCTTGTGCTTGTGCTTGTTATTGGCATTGGGTTTATTTTCTTTTTTGGAACATGTTGATTCTGGGCGTCACGGCGAATATCCTCATCTGAGCTTTGGTACATAAAAAAATTAAAAAATCAAAGTGGAAATTCTACAAAGGTCTTGTACAGATTGGACGTCATGAAAAGCGTAAGAATAATAGTAATAACAGTTATGGATCATCATGGCTGCCGAGACATGAAGCCCCGGGACAGCCTTCCATAAGAAGATGCACATGCCTCGGCGCTCCTTGTTCCCCGTCCGCGTTCCTAAGTACAGTCCATGGACTTATTCCCAGTCCCGGGCATCGTCGATTGTGGCGGCGGCGGCGGGATGGGCGGTAGCAGCGTATTCCGAGCCAAAAGAGGCGACATCATCTCAATCTGATGTACGTATGTTGTTTTGGGGGGCTTGCCGCCCTGCTTGTTCTCCTCTGCCAACCAGTCCGAGCCCCAGACATCTGGAGGAATGACCGGGCCTTCATGCAGGGCAATGCGCAGGGGCCACTCAAGGTGCTTCCACCACGGCGAGCTCCTGTCAAACAGCGAGGCAATGCCAATGATTTCTCGCCGCGGCACGCCCTGTAGCCACCAGATGCTGTCGAACCGGCGGAGCAGGGCAAAGAAGCTCGCGAGCAGAACAAGAGCGCGGGGCCGACGCATCTCTATAAGGTCGACAAATCTTTTTGACACCGACGCGGGGAAGGCAAGGGCCGCGCCACGGGCTGACGACGAGTGCGCCCAGTTGAGTACGGAGGCGGCATGGTGGTATGCTTGTAGAGTGGCTTCTTTCTGAGAAGGGTCGTCCATGTTGACTTCGCTCTCAAGGCCTTCCAGGACTGGGCCAAAAAAGGCAGAGTCTGTGCGCATGTCCAACTGCAGCGCCGGTTGCGCGTCAATGACGCTGAGCACAGTTTCGCTATTCCGGATCCATGGCCAACTTGACGCCACGACGGCTTTGACGCCCTGGAAAGCGTGGAACCACGACAAGGGAAGGGTGTAGGCATTTGATGGGTCGTTATGGTCGCTTGCATTCTCTTCGCCCATGAAGACGCGGGTGGCTGTCGATTGCAGGGCAATGAGTGTCGCAGTCAAGAAGAGAGCTTCTGCATTGGTCTCGTTGATGCCCTCGCTCAGCGCCTGGCAATACTGGGCAACTGAAGAGGCCATATAGGCGTGCGATGCTTGTACCAGGTGGTGATCATGAGGGCCTAACACGCGCATGTGCAGCGCAGTGACGGCTAATATTGCGTCAGCCAAGTACGGGGCGCCATTGAAGGCCAGCCTGGGCACCTCGTTCATCCAGACATCCTGGATCATGGTAGGGCTGATGGTCAAGGTTTTGGAGGTGACGGTAGTGTAGTGATGCATAAGGCGCATGTCTAGGAGGCGGTGATTGGGGCCAAGCCCGCCAAGGGGAAGTTCCGGTGTTGCCGGAGTTTTGTATAATGCCGGAACACTGGGATACCCGGGGAACATTGTATCGTTCATGACACCCACGGAGGCCTTGGCAGCCAGCGAAATCAACGGTGATGAGGGGGTATTTGCGGACATGGGTATGAGTTGTGGGCTGGAGAAGAGGGCCGGATCTAGTTGTTGGTTCCAGGCCAGGGTCGCATTCGGGCTGTCTCCCGGAAAGAGAGTGCTGGATGATATTGAGACAAGGTCAGAGCCAATGCTGGCGGGTGTTTGTGGTGTCGGAACGGCGAGCGGTGTAGCAGCCAGAGGCGTGGCAGCCAGAGGCGTGGCGGCAGCCAGGATTTCTTCGACTATGTCGGGCTTTTCAAAGTCGCATGCGACACCGTGCTTGACGCAGTTGCCACAGCGCGGGTGCACCTCATCACACTAGAATCAAGACAAGACAGATGAGAGCGAGAGCGAGAGTTAGAGCCAAGATCAGAGAGCAGCACTGGCTGGACATTCGGCCCGGAGATGGGATGGATAAGAATGGGCAAGGACAAGGGCAAAGCTCATCTCACCTTGATCTTGCGCAACTTGCATCGCTTGCAGCCGGCTCTGGATTTGCGATGCGAGCGCCGAGGAGGCATGGTCCCGTCTTCTCCAGCCAAAACAGGTGATTTCTAGGTGAGGTGTGGGTGGGGAAGAGGAGGAACGAGGAGGAGGGAGGGGGGGGGAGGGGGAGGGGGAGGGGAGAGGGGGTTGAGGCCGTCCCT
>JADILG010000519.1:0-16523 GCA_017591655.1 Thielaviopsis populi
TTTTTTTTTTTTTTTTTTTTTTTTTTTTTTTTTTTTTTTTTTTTTTTTTTTTTTTTTTTCTTTTTTTTTTTTTTTTTCTTTTTTTTCTTTTTTTTCTTTTTTTTCTTTTTTTTCTTTTTTTTCTTTTTTTTCTTTCTTCCTCGTATTATTTTCACACCCAAACTTGGCGTCCAAGAAACACGTCGTCACCCAACGCAAAAGGCAAGACATGCCAAGGAAGCACTGCACAACAAGTCACTAGCCCTTAAGCCCTCGAGAACAGATAGGAAAAGACCAGAAGACCAGAAGAGGGCAATAGGCGAGGGTCAAACTTGGTCTCACCAGTCCTCAACTGTCTGGCTCTGGCTCTGGCTATGTTCCCCCCTCCCCTCCATCCTTTTCCTCCTCTACCTCCTCTACCTCTCTCCCCCCCCCCTTCTTCTGCAGCTAATCGTTTCGGTACATCAACACCGCCACTGTCAAGATGATGATTTGGATTTAGCACCAAACACCCTTGGCCCCATCTTGTATACCACTCCCACTCTATAATATCCCATTCCACATATGCCCAAGCATTCACCATTCACATATTTTCTTTTGCTGCTGCTGCTGCTGCTCAGCTCTTCGTCCTATACTTACAGATCGCCGTTGCCACCCGCTGCGGGCCAGGAACAACACTATACCAAGCGTTACTGGACCTGGAACACCCGTCGAAACAGAAAGAATCAGGACTTGGTTGACTTGATCAGACGCATTCCAGGTCGAGCAAGCTATGACGTTGCTTGGAGAAAAAGAAAAGAAACAAGGCGAGATGAAAAATGAATTTAAACAGGCTTTTGTGGCGGCGTCTTTAAACTTATGCCCGTATCCAAACAAGATCCGACCCCCTCTCACAACGCACTTGGGCCTGATACCTGTTTTTTTTTCTTTCCTCTGCGGCAGCCTTCACTGTTGGAGGGAGGTTCCCGTGTAAAGGGAAGCGAGCGAGCGAGCGAGCAAAACCGAAAGAAATAAACAAAGACCAGAACGAAACAAAGAGAAGCGTAAAGAAGACAGACTGGACCAAGGAATGTTCATGGGGTGGCGAGCGATGGTGAGAACAAGAGCTGCGCGGGTGTCATCGATGCTGCCATGTATGCACAGAGAGTCCTTGGTTTTTTGGTGGCTTGCAAGCCCTCAGCAAAGGGTCGTTTACATTGGTATGTTGCGGATGGCGCTTCCGATGGTAGACTTGTCGGCGTGGAGGGCGATACAGTAGGTGAGCTACGGTGTTAGGGTTACTTGCATGTACCAGGGCTGTGTATTGTGTATTGTGCGTGTTAGTGTGACAGACAATAGGGAGGGGACAAGCCTGCTGTTGATCCATTCACACTCACGATTACAAGCGTGATCTACAGATGTGCAGACAGTGGGTGTTCTTGTCTTGACGTTGGTCATGTCACGACTCATGAACAATCACCAAATCATTTTAAAGCAGAACATATGATGGCCAGAAGTCGTCATGACTATCGTCTCCTCGGCCTCAGTGATATCAGACTCTACAAAGACAAGCAAGAATAGGGGAAGTCCAGGTGTATTGTATGTCAAGCCCAAAAAATGGCAATGATAAAAAAAAAGTAACGATACCAAGACCAAAAGCAATATCAAGATCAGTAAAAGGAAAAAGAAATAAAGACGTCCAAGAATGTATCTATTTTCTGGCCGCAACCTACGCCCAAGCTTAGCACTAGCTGAAGCTCTTTAGCACCGAAAACACGCAACTATACAGCCGTCAGAAGCCCCCCCCTCAAGCCTCCCAAGCCCACTAACTCTGCCAACTGGTGGTTCTAGTGCCGGCCCCTGGGGCCGTCTTGGCTTATGAGTTTAACGTCAAAAGGTCTTGATGACCTTTTCCTGAACCCTGCACTGTAATCTGCCGCTGTCTTTGTTAGGCAAGGTAGCTCGATTAGGACTAGGATAGCAAGGTCTGTGCGGCAGAAAGGGCTTGTCTGTGCCCTTGGAGGTGGCTCTTGAGCCGGACGGGGTGGCTTGAGGCTAACGCAAAGACCAACTGGGTGAAGATGAGATGGTGGTGCCCTAACTCTATGAGGGCAGGGTGTGTCTGGGGAGAAACACCGTGGAGTGGGTGAGCCCCTTGGGCTTTGTACGCCTCCTAGCCCTCGCCCCCCTTTTTGTTGTCGACTTCTTTTCTCCCAGCAAATCACGGAATCGGTCTCTTGGAGAACAAAGGTCTGCATACAACCTCGAAGCGGTGGACAAGCAGACCAGCTGAACAGCCAGAGAAGAAAAGGACCGAGCAACACACACACATACACAAACACACACAGACTGCCAGCCCAAATATCAAGTCAATACCGGGAGCTGTTGCAGTGCAAGAATGCTGGCTTGCTGCGAGTCCAGTTCTCGGTTTCCCTGGTTCTTCCCTCTTCAGCTCCGCACACGCCCATCTGACTGGATGGACGGATATAAAGTGGAATGGAATGAGGGAACTGGCGGGAGAAAATCGAGGTTGCCGTGGTCGCTAGATTATCTCCTTCGGGGCATATTTTGCAAGATGTGTTGTTTGTTTTTTCTTGACATGAACAGGGCGAGAGAGAGAGGGAGAGAGGGAGATTGAGATATATGGAGGTTGTGTGTGTGTGTGTGTGTGATTTAAAAGCGAATTTTCCTGATATTTTCCTTGATATTTTTCTCTATTTCTTTTCTCATCTTCTTTTTCTTTCCCCCCACCCCCCCTAAAAAAAAACAAAGTTCTCGACTTGCCTTCGTCATGTTTTCTTTTGACTCTCAGTCTTTTCTTTTCTTTTCTCCATCCTCCCCTCGACTCTCGCTGCTACAGGTTGGCTGAGACTTGACAAACCTGATCTGGGATATCTTGCAGGCGGCCGGCTACAAACTCAAGGCCATTAAAAGTTTCATGTATAGACATGGGCTTTGTCTAAATCGTTGAATCTGGTTGGACTGGCTTTAGCTAGCTCTCTTTACTAACTATTTTTATTATTTTTATTCTGTTTTTCTTTTTAATTTTTTAATCTGTGATCTGTTGTCTCTGCCCCCCTTGGCGCTGAGGAATTCTCCGGCTTGGTTTAGAATCTAACAAATTGTCTCGGTGGAACTAGGGTTAAGCAAAAGAGCCTTAGCCAAGTAAGAATAGGTCTGAACAATCACAGTCGAGCTTGAGGGAGTCGAGTGCGTTGCGTAAGCCGTGTCAAGCTAGACTTGGTCTTGCCGTGGCTACAAAGTGTACTAACCACTTCTTCGACTGTTCTTTGGTTCTTCTTGTGAGCGGTGCTCTGTCTCTGTACCCAACAGTTCGGCTAGCCACGGACCTAAAGCAATTTAAGTTACCCATATCAACAAAAGATGGACCTTTATGCCAAGCTCTGGTTTTCTCTGCTAATCTACATCTACATCTGCTATGTACATCCATCTCTCTCGTGCCTCTTGTCTCTTGGACGTGGACACGCAGATGAACATCAACACACCCATCATCAGTCATTAATGTACACATGTACAAGTCCATGCTTGGGTAGCAGTTGGCTCCTCTCCCCTCCCAGGGGGCCTCACACCTTACACCTCACACTACATTACAGCTGGAGATATTTGCAGCCAACGATAAAAATAGGGTTATTTATCTCGCGAGCTGATGTCACAGAGTAGGTGAAATAATATCGTCGTAGTCAAGTGAAGACTTTTTGACAAGTGGGATAGCGTCAGGGGGTTATGTCCGCTCGCCCTTCGAAGGGGGGGGGAGGCGTTAGAGCGGGAGTGCGAGCCAGTTGGGTAGCAAGCAGGGTTGGCTGGCTGGTCGGTGTTGGCTGGCAAAGATGGGGGGAGGTTCCCTTGAGAAAAAACAGCACACGCTCCAGATGCCAACCTGTGTTGTTCTCTGCAGCTTGCATTGTACACAAAGGCATATGTAGGCAGACATCACTGTGATTTTTCGAGCAGGCTGATTTCAGCTGATCAGCCCGCCTTACAGGAATATTCTTTTGAAAAAAAATACACTGCATACGTTGGCCTGCATGGCTAAGATGGTGTAGAGATCTCTAAATTTGTAGCCTTGATGCACGATGGCCGCAGTGCATCATGTAATAGCAAAAGATACCGATGAGCCTTAAGAAGGGGGGGGGAGAGAGAGTCACAGAAGGAGATAATTTTGGTGGGGCTAGAGAGAGTCCAAGCGAAAAAGGAAACACAGGAATGATGAAATTGTGGTCAAGAAGAACAAAAAGTTCGAATACACCGTGAAAAGGGAAAAAAAGAAAAAAAAAGAAAAAAAAAAGAAAAAAAAAGGGATTTCCCGCAATAATCAAGATGCAAAAAAACAAACAAGCAAGCATAGGGCGATGGTGTAGATGTACATCGGGGTAGGTGTAAGTGTAGGTGTAAGTGCAAGTAGGCAGGCACGATACAAAGCAGGAAGGAAGCTGCAAACATCCTGTGGACTCGGGGTTCCACATTTTACGTGGAGGGATGGAAGGAAGGGGGCAGGGTGTGAAAGTGGGAAGGTGGGGAGGCAGGATGAAGGAAGGGAGAAAGGAACGGGTAGGAAGAACACCCCCTATCAACGGCAGTTACTTGTTCCGAAACTCGAATGGGCCAGTTAATGACAGGCAATGAACACACAGAAAAAAAACAGCTCAACCAAAAGAGCAATTGCATGTTGAAGTTCTTTTTTTTGTGTCAGGATTTCGGATCCGAAGAGGCGATAATGTCCGGGGGGGACAGGAAAAAAAGAGGAGGAAAAAAAAGAATTTTTTTCAAAATTAAAACAATAAAAAAAGAATAAAAAGAATAAAAAGAAATACACGGCCGTTCACATATAGTAAAGAAAAAAAACACTAGACAGCGGATTGGCGGTGATGCGACATGATGTGATGCGGACTTGTCAAAAATCTCCTGCTGCCGAGATATCATGGCCAAGCAACTACAAGACATCCCAAGCATAAGGGAAAATGATGGACGTATATGGATGCATGGATGCATGGATTGGGGTCAGTACTGACAAAGCAGGCTTCTTCCGTCTTGGGTTAAGGCCAAGTCTGGCAACTTTAGGTTTTTGGCGATGGCGATGCGAAAGGCTCGCGTCTCCTCTGATGCTGGTCTCTCTCGCTTCTTGTCCCCTCCGCGCTCGCTAGGACTTGGGCTCTTGGTGATCTGGATTTGCATGTTCCATCTCTCTGCGTGTGCATGTGCGTGTGCGTGTATGTGAGCGCGTATATGTGGCTGGATACTCAACTACACAGGTATGTGCTCTATCATCCAAGGACAATAGCACCGGAAGTGAGAATAGTGCTTATAGCTTGTATGTGAATACTGTGATGATTCTTGCGTGCGTTGTCTGAGATGCTGCACTTGGTTTACTGGCCTCATGCAAGACAAGCAGAGATGATATGAAATAGAGGGGGGGGGGAGGGGAGAAGGAGAAAAAGAACCATACGTCCCATGACAGCATCTTATTCACATGCTGGACACGCACGAGATCTGGGGGTAGCAGTAATAGTGGCAGGGCTAGCACATACAACATTGCCTCTATATGTGCTGTGCTGTGTTGATCTCTCTAAACATGTCTTTGACCAGCGTCACGGCCACATTGTATTCACAATTCCCAGATAGACAGCGCAGGGTCAGATCAGACATGGCAGAACAAGATGAAAGGCAAGCATCCACTCCACGAGTGTCTGCCACCCTAGTCTCATTATTACATCACAGCCAGCCGCGACGCCAGTCCTATGCCTGATACCAGACTGGAGGAGAGGGAGAGAGAGAGAGAGCGAGAGAAGAAAATGCCACAAAGCGCCTAGAACTCCCACTCTTGATGTCACGCTTGTTTGTGATAGTAAACTAAAAAGTGTGCGTATTAGCCCATAGCTGTGGACAATTGGCCAGCCGGCACAAGAGACAATGTGCCTAAATTAAAGCTAATGTAAATGGCCGTGCTAGCACAGCGGGTTCGAGCTTGGCGGAGGCTAATTCAGAGAAGAATGCCCTTTTACCCTTTCACCCGTTGGCCTCTTCGTCTGCCGCCAGACCTTTCTTGTTTGCTTTCATCTTTTTATGCTTAGACTTTTGGGACAGATAGCTCAGGGGGGGGAATAAGATCAAGAAAAAGGAAGAGGGGCTCCCACGTAGTGACATGAAAAGGTGTTGAAGATTCATGTTTATACGTACCACTTCCACTTTATTGCCGTTTGGTGACGGGGGGGGGGAGGGGGGGAGAATTCCGGGAAGCTTGCCTGTGAAAAGAGATCAGCGAAACAATGAAGCGGGGAAAGTCCAGGCAATCCCGCAAGCAGACAAGCAGGTTCAGCTGCTTGAAAAATACAGCGAAAAAGGGGAACGTTGTTTTCTCGAGATAGGAAGCAAAGAGAGAGAGAGAGAGAGAAAGATACGGTAGCAAGGATCAGAGGTGTAGCGAGACAGCGAGACTTAGACACGCAGACACAGACACACCCACCACCATCCAATAATGGTTCCAGACTGTACTGTACTGTACTGTACCTACGTGTACGGGCTGTGGTGCAAGTAAGCTATGGTCCAGGCGGATCGCGAAGCTGACAAGTAGGATGGGCAGCATGCACCTAAGCCTGAACCCGAGCCCGAGCTCGACCAAGACCAGACCAGACCAGATCAGATCAGAAAGAAGACTATGCACACGCGCTGGAAGCACGGGGACAGGACAGCCTTGCTTTGATCAACCGCATCATGTCAGGCCTGACCACTCACTAACACGTCAGATATCTCGACATGCTAGCGTAGCTTTGGCGTGCTGGCCCTGTACTTTGTTTCGGAAAGGCCTGGGGCCGGTTCGGCAGACGATCTGGGCTTTCTTTGCTCTGGACGGCAGATCGTTCTCGGAGCTGGATGCTGTGGGCTGTGAGCTGTGAGCTGCGAGAACTAGACCAGACCAGACAGTGACAGAAGAGAAGAAAAGGAGGCAAGCTGACTTGCTGAGTCAGTGGACTGTCTTGCCTTTTTGGAGGGGGGGAGGGGGGGATTGTCTCTCTCCCTTTGGGCTTACACTTCTTGTCTGCCCTGCTCTGCCCTTTGCCCTTTGGGCCGGCCTGCTTCC
This sequence comes from Thielaviopsis populi, assembly GCA_017591655.1. NCBI lineage: Eukaryota > Fungi > Ascomycota > Sordariomycetes > Microascales > Ceratocystidaceae > Thielaviopsis > Thielaviopsis populi. The sequence continues at coordinate 7,055 of JADILG010000519.1, forward strand.
CGCATACACTGACGACTGATACTACATATCCGGTGGTGGGCTGTGGCTGCCCGCACCTGCATGCATACATACACACATGCAAGTAGGCGGGTTGGGCTTGCTTTTGCGTCTGCGCGCTGTTACGCACGCACGTACTCTGCTGTCTGTACTAACAAACTGCACTTAACACCTAGAACCGAGCAAGCGGTCTTCGATCGGCGTCTTGGAGTCAATCAAGAAGCATGTCAGGCAAGCGGTAGATTTGCCGGGCAGCGCAGCACAGCGCGAGACGGGATGAGTATACAGAGTACACTACACCCAGCGTTCCAGCCTTCAAGATCCTCCCTCGCCCCCCCCCCAAGAGAGCCCGATCTAGACTGTGGACAAGGATTGAAATTGGTTGCTGCAGAGTATAACTGGGATTTCCATCAGCCGCAATTTCAGCAGCAGCAACAGAAGAAGAAGAAGCAAGCCATGGCGGCTATGAGGCCAGTAGAGCCAGGAGGTTGTAGGTTGTAATATTGTTAGTAGACTTTGTATTATGAGGAGCGGCATCAATCAACATCGGTGCATATATTGGGGCTGGCTTCAGTAGTATAAGCTGAGCCGTCCTCTTACAGACAGACAGCAGCGTACTGATTATGCAATGCACTATGCCGGGCCAGATCTTGCAGCATTTAGCTATGGGTTACGGGGTTTTACATTGCTTGTCCGCGAGGAGCTGTGTGTTAGGAGCTCATAGCTGTCTTGAAGCTTGCGGCTAAAAGCATACTGTCATTGAACTCCCGTAATCCCGTCCGGGCTTTAGCGGCGTGTTAGTGGCCTAGCGTGCTGTCAGTGGGCTGCTTGGCGCCTGTGGGACGGAAAGCGAGACACTAATTGCGCACAGTACAGCGCTAGCTTTATAGGGCATGGCGCTGTAGCTGTTGGCGGGCTACAGGGGGAGAAGAAGAATAAAGAGCAAGAACAATTAAAAACAATACTTTAAAAAGAAAAAAGAATAAAACAGAATAAATAAATAAATAAATAAATAAAAACGCCCGCCAACCCTGCTCTCAACAGCAACCATTCATTTCCTGTATGGACCTTTTACCTGCTCACTTTCTTTATCCTCCTCTTCCTCTTCCGCTTCAATCATTAACAGGCTAAAAGCCCTGCATCGCATCAGGAGACCTCCCACGGATAGTCCATATAGTTGGTGTTGCTAATAATAGGAGACTTACAAGCCCAACACAAGGGCCTTCTCTCCCCCTCCTCCATTTCCTCCACGCTCTTGGATGTCCACGCCTGAATGTTCTGTTTATTAGCTGTGGATGTTTTGAAACCCTCAGCCACACGGTCTTTTTTTTTTGCTTATTTTCTTTTTGTTTTGTTCTTCACATGCACCAGTTGACTTGGTGGTGTCGTGTGGTGAAGGACGGGGCGTGGGGTTGTCCTCGTCGGGCGACTTTGGTGTTATCCGTAGCTAATGTTGTAGCGCTACCGCATTGCGAGTGAGTGAGTGCGTAGACACATTGTAGAAAGCAGTAGATCCGAAATAGCAGCGAGAGAATACAGAAAAGGAATATATTTATGAGAAAGGAGGAGGAAAAAAAAAAGAGAGAGAGAGAAAAAAACGCAAACAAGTAACGGACGGTCTGTACGGACCAAATCCCGGAGGAGGCTTAAAGGCACAGCGTCTCTTTCTTTCTTACTTCCTCACTCATCCTCTCCATCTGCATTCTTTTCACTTTCTTTTTTCCTTGCAGCCAAGGCCCTGCGTCTCAAGGCAGGAATCCAGTCAAAAAGTCAAAAAGTCCAACGCTATACCCCTCCAGGACTAGCAGCCCTGCTCCTCGGCAGACAACAGTCAAGGCAGGGTGAGGTTGAAGGTGGATAGGGTGGAGGAGAGAAGCAAGCAAGGGAAAGCTCACAACCGGTCGAGAGAGGAGAGAGGAGACTCGGGCTGTTCACGAGAAGAAGAAGAAGAGGGGGGAGGAGGGGAGGAAGAGGAAAGGAGGACGAGGATGGGCAGACTAAAGCCCTTGTGACCGTGCCCTTGAACTAAGATCGTCACTGCCACTTTCTTCCCGACAACCAAGCAGAACAAGAAACAGGCAAAGAGGAATCGAGTCGAGTAAACCAACTCCTTCCCTTTGACTCTGCATCATAGTGGTATTGTGCCATTGGTGTCTCTTGCCTGTTGTTCTATGGGCGAGGCGGCTCTCTGCTCTCTCTCTGCTCTGGCAACCTCTGTGTCTAAATCAAAGTCAGCCAAGGTCAGTCGGAGTCAGAGGTCAGAGTCAACGGCCCAAGTACTGATCGAGGGCTATGGGGGTGGTGATACACACACACCCGCACGCCCCCCTCAGTCTCCGCCTAGTCTGGACTCTGTCTCTCTTTCTCTCTCTCCGTGTTGAGCCAGCTGGGCGAGAAAGAAAAAGAAAACAACAAGGGCCTCGCAAAGATATCCCTGTTGTCCTCCTCCTCTTTCCCCTCTCCTCTTAGCCCACAGCAAAGCCTTGAAACACGCCAGACCTACTTGGTATGGGTTATCGACATGGGACATGGGGATACGAACCCTTCTTATTCATACTCACATCACAGTTCCTCTCGCTAGCCACTGCCAAGGTCACATTGCTGGCTGTTTATATTTCTTTTCTCTTTTTTTTCTCTTTTTTTGTGTTTTTTTTGTTGCTGTCTGCATTATATCATCGTGCAAAAGACCTCAACGGGCTCCGAGCCTGGACTAGAGGCATTAGACGAGCAGGGATGACTTGGCCAAGTTCACTCATCATGTAATTGCACTGTCCAGGGTGAGGGAGAGAGAGCCGGGGCAGCGTCACTCTTGAAATGGGCCATGACGTGAGGAGCTTGCCGTTGGTGGAAAACGCTGACTCCTTGGCCTCTTATTTCACGGGATATAGGCAATACTGGGCAGCATATGTTACATACAGACAACATAAAATCTAAGCCGGCATGTTATGTAGCAGTGGTGCTACTGCTACTGTTGCTACGGCTTCTGCTGTTGCTGCTGCTGCTGCTGCCGCTGCCGCTGCCGCTAATTGCTAGCCTAGCACTATGGCTATAACGAAATGGAGGGTATGGCCAAGTTGACTGCGAGCCGGTGTGGGTTGTACATATTTGTTCAGCCTTGGCTTGGACTTGGATGCAGTGCTTATATTGGATTCGAGGTAAAAGGTCCTACTATGGGCAATAGTCGCTCTCGCTGTGATGAAGGGCGTCTAGGATGGGCATGGACGAGGAGCCGAGGACAACACGGGCTCGCTGCTACTCTATGAGAGTAGCGAAGAGCTGGGCGAGAGCTGGACGGGAGCTGGACAAGATCTTTGTACATCTGCATGCGCGTACACACACACACACACAGAGAGAGAGAGAGAGACAGAGAGTCACGACAGTCCTGATTGGCCGCGGATATACCACATATGCACTGCTACCAGCGCTAAACATGACGTACCAGCGCTATCAACCCAACCTGCAGCTGTGCATTTTTCCTGTGCATGTGGGAATCAAAATGTCAGCAAACTTAAAGCTGGCCATAGTCCAACATGCCATGTAATGTATGCACTTACACATGTATGTATGGATGTATTTGAGTTTCTCCTGCTCGCTCGCTATAGCCTCCAGTTTTTTCCAATCCCGCCCGCATCCCATCCTGCCCAGCATCACGAGCCTAAAGGAATTCTCGGCCTTTTTCTGCTGCCTGTCCGCGTCTTCCGCTGCTGGTGGGCTGGAGGCTTTGCGTTGCGTTGCGTTGCGTTGCTTTACTTTGCTTTGTGGCTGTAAGAGACACGGCGAAGAGGGTGGAAGAGGGGAAGGGGGAGGGCATTTTTGGTTTGCCGCAGAAGTTGCGATGGCTCCCATGCCCTAGAACTAACCCTAACGAATCGCACAGAAATCTGTCGAAACAAAGAAAGGTGCGAGAAAAAAAAAAGGTCTGTCACAACTAGATAGCATCTGTCACGTGACACATGAACAATGTTGTTGGGGAGGTTGGTGTTTTGGTTACCGTTTTGGGCGATTGCCGCGTCACAATTGCCGTTTTGGGCGCTGGTGGGGGGGCGAGGTGGATGTTGTGGGAAATGTGGCTTTTTGTGTTGATATTCTTTTCCTCTTTGTTTTCTCTTTTCTTTACCCTAAATTGTCTCTTGTTTGTCGGAGCATCGAATCTTATCAATTGAAACCAATATCTCGATCAAGTCCCAATTAAGTGTCCCTTGCCTTGCTTTGCATAGCGATCCTTTGTCTGTTCCTACAACCTTGTACAACAGAGCACTCGTTAACCCACGGCCGCCATCACCACCATCGCCATCGTCACTACCGGCATCGAGAATCAACATCCAATTCACTTCTTTTCGTCAAAGCATCACCTTGATCCACCAAGTCTTCATTGCCCCTTTTTCGTCGGCTCTCCCCCTCCCCAGCCTGATCAATGCACGCCCCTCCACCTCAGGCGCCTTGACCATGGCTGAAAGCATACGGGCAAGGTATAGGAATGTCTTCCTTTACGATCTCCGAGATCTCAACCAGCTGCTTGGAGGTCTTGTGTGTATGCCTGGCACCACAAACAGCACCCTATACCGAATGGTGCAGATGATCATCGTGGCTCAGCCAGAGGATGCCGCGACACAGTCCAGAAATTCTGCAGCCACACCACGTCCTGTAGACGACGTGGAATTCTACCTCCAGGATGAGAATGGTGTGGTGCTTGCACGTGACTCTACACCATTAAGGGCCGGGTCATACATTGTGGGCTGTGATAGTATCATTAGCCTGACTGATGAAGAGCCTCTTTTTCGAGGATTTTCTCGCAACACAAGTGCACGTGTCATGTCATTTTGCAATTCAGTACGACGAAGAGATAGGGGCTGTGTTGTGACAAAGCAAATGAACTACTATGCACTTGACAACCCCTATACTGATCAATGGCCTGGATACCAAGCTAGTCACATCTTTCCTCTGGCTTTTCTACATGAGTGGAATCATCTTCAGCTTTCAGAAATCATCACTCATCTACCCAAAATAGGTAGTGCTATTAATTCTGTCCAGAATGGCCTCCTCCTTAGAAGTGATATACATAATTCCTTTGACCAGTACTATTTTTCAATCGATGTACATGTAAGTCTTGGCCAGTCAGTGTCATATGCATGCACATGCTAGTAATCCACCTACACACACATGTCGACCTGCTCTCTAACATGCTTTCTAGGACAGCTACAAGATAGTGTGTTTCCAGCCACATCTCGACTCAATTGCAGGAACCTTCCTTGACCAGAGCCTCATTAATAGAGCAGATGGTCCCCATCCAAAGCTTCTTGAATGGCACTTCAAGCAAGCTGTTTTGGCCAATGTGAAGGGCATGGCAGATGTTTACCCACACTGGGAACATGATTTTCCTCCAGGCTCTGATATCCTGGGGGAAATCTACAAAGGCCCGTGCGCAGGGGAGAGAATGGAGTTTGAGTTGTTTGAGCGTCTAGCTACACATGGAGACATTGACGGTGATGAGACAAGTGTAAGTTTGAGCATGTACTTGCTATGCATAAAGTCACCTAATACTAACAGTCTATGCTTACAGGATGATAATAGCTCTATTGATACGGAGACTTAGCAAAAGCACCCTGTCGGTAGCACCACTATTGCCTGTCGCAATAACTTGACCACATTTTAAGGATCGAAAGTCACCAGAGTCGAAGGTTGGAGGCGATAGAAAATAAAAGTAAGTTTTATGAAAAACCAAAAGAAACGAAAAATTAACATGAGTCGCAGTGACAAAATTTGGTCGTGGTGGGAGAGAGCAGAAGCATAAAACAGACATCAAGAGAGCACAAGAGACAAACAAAGAGCAGAAGGCACTCATGAAATTACAGCACAGCACACTTCCTGACAGCAATATCAAAGTCACGCCCTTTCTCAAACGACCCAAACAGCCAAAAAGACCCTGTCGCATAGGACATGAAATTACACAACCTTCTAAAAAGTCAGCAGGGGCCGGTATGGCAGCTTTGCTCTGGGCTGTCAGGGTGGGATTGAGCGTGCCAGGGAATTCACTAGATATTGCTGCGTGGGCGGGAGTCGTCCACTTGCTCTGCGCTGTGCTATGCTGTGCTGTGCTGTGCTGTTCTGTATGCACCTCACCTGGGTGCTGGCGATTTGCTGGTGGCGGTGCGCTGATGGATCCGTGTTTTGTTTTGTTTTGTTTCGTTTCTCGTGGGCGGGCCATATAGGACGGGGATAATCAGCGATGGTTATAGCGGCCAATGAATTCTTGCATTTCTGTCTGTCCTTTGCCTTTGCCTTTGCTTTTGCCCATATCTCCCACTTGTTTTCTCTGGTCTCATCCACCATGCCCTCTACCCCCCCCCCCCATTTCCATTACTCTATGGCCTTTTTGGCTCTTTTCCCGTAACTTTCACAACATCATGTGTCTCGTTTGGCCTGGGGAATCTCATCTAACCCTTTGCCTTTTTGACGTATAGCTCATCTTAAAAAAAAACGCCGCCTGTAATATCAGCCCTGTCTGGGTGATTCAATCCGTTTTGGCGTTGCAGTGCAGATCACAGCAATAATTAAGCAGAACAGCTAAACACCACAGGCACAGCTAGTGGTAGTGTTGTTGTTGTTGTTCTTGTTATTCCTACTCTCGCCATCTTTAGTGACGATCTACTTGCCACCTGAAACAGGATTATACACTCTCCCTCAGTGCCGCTACTGCTACTGCTACTGCTGCTGCTTCTGTTGTTTCTGTGCGATATAAACGCCGCTAAAACAATGTTTCTCAAGGCTGCTTGCACCACAAGGTCGCTCGTTTCGTGCACTCTGCATAAGTAGTCCAACCGCTTAACACGCACAATGGACATCACACTCCCACTCTTCACTCAGTCTGCCATCGTGAGCATACTGCGCTTGAACGCCCTGCTTCGTCATTTTCTCTGCCCGGTTCTGTGTGCTTGTACTGTTGTTGGTGCTGTCCTAGCCCTCGCCCTCACCCTCGCCCTCGCCCCCCAGCCTGGATTTACAGTGACCCCCTGGTCTATATGTCCATCAGGCATATAACTAGCAGTGCACTACATGCGTGCTAACTTGCACCATCGCAGAGGTGGCCAGGCTGCTGGAACTAGAGTTTTGCACAGGAACAGCACGATCCCTGGGCCTCATAACACCATTTCCGCAGAGGATGCCAGTCCAAGAAGAGCCCTAGATAGCGACGAAGGCGACCAGACGCAGCCCGGCATGCTGTTGTCGACTTTTGTCGAGTCTGCTGGGACCGACCATTAGAGACAGAGCGGCGGGCTCGGAGATCGACTGCTCCCAGCAACGTGTTACCCCGATCTCATCTAGATGTTTCTCGAGATCAAGCTTTTGCCTGATGTGCGGATTTTCATACACAAGCCGTGCAGTGTGCCTGCCTGCCTGCCGGTCTGTCCGCTTGTGTGTTCCTGAATCTTACCCAGTGAATGGGGGAAGCGATCGTCTTGTGCTGCTCTCCTCTGTGCGTGCTGCTCTGGGAACGGCGGAGATTGGGAAGCATAGAGAACGACGATCACCTCCTTCGCCCAGACACTCATGGCCAGGCAATGCAGTCAACTTGCTGTCTGGCTGTGCTTTTCCTCACCAGCCGACAAGTCATATTCGGCCGAGCGCAGTGTGTGAAAATCCCGCCTCCTCTACTTCTCCTTCTCCTCCTTCTCCATCCTCTTCCTCTTACCGTTCCTCTGTTTCTCTTCTCCTGCCTTCCCTTTCCTTCCCACACACATAGAGACGGTCGTGATACCTATCTGCCTGTATTGTCTGCCTGCTCCTGCCAGCCAGTCCGTCCTCTAGTGGAAGATAATGCCCGCTTCCATCCTCCATCCCCCCCCCTCTCCCAAGGACCTTCTCGGCTTGCTTCAACTTGCAGCCGCCGCCGCTACCGCCAGGCTCCCCCTCCTCCATCCGCGGATACAGCTGGTCTTACCTCTCTCTTACCCTCCTCCCATGCACGCACAAAGTTCCTCTCTTGTTGTCTCTCTCTCCATGCCCTCGTCTCCCCACTGCCACATTCCCCTCTGTCCTCTCCCTGTTTGCCAGAGATATTTCACACCTCTTTGGTACGTGCACTTTGGGCCATCAGAACGCGGTACTGATCTGCACATTCACACCATGGCCCAGTTTCTTTTGTCCATTCTGGTAGTCCGTCCCCATCCCCCCCCCTTCCCCCAGCGCGGCCCTCTCTTCCAGCCTCCTGTCGAGATAGACAGGCTCTATGGCTCTGTAACTGTCCCGCCATGGCTATGCGTTGTATGCCCTGTGCCATGTCCTGCACGCTGTTCCTCGTCTCTCTCCACCACCTCTTAGGCGTCGCTCTCGGACGCCTCCTCGCCAGCACCAACACCAGCTTCATAGCGGGTTTTGCCTTTTTCTATCTTTGTGTCGCCTTCTTATTAGTGCTGGTGATCGACATCGCCATGGCAGTCGAGTGCCGGTGGCTTCCACATCTATTTTTTTTTCTCTCCTTGTGTTTCTTCTTGGCTTGGCTGTTGCGCGGACTATGCTATGCTGTGCTATGCGCAATAAGTGTTTGCTGTGCCTCGACAGATTTCCTCACTTCTCACTCCTCCTTCTCTCCTCGCCTCCGTACACTCCCTCTCGAGAGTGAAAAACTTTCGCTTCCTCACGCCCCCTCCCCCCCCTCTTTTCTTGCTGCCTCTCATGTCTCCTGGCCTCAGAAGGCCGAGGCAAACTCTGGTTCCTATTGGTCTGCCCGTTGCGTACGTCCTCTCTACTTCATAGTCACCGCTACTCCTGCACTCCCCTCCCCTCCCCCCCAGCGTAACCCAAGACGTCCTTGTTCCTTGTTCTTTCTCTGCCCTGTTCCAATTCTTCCCATTCTAAGCAGCCTTTTGACTTTCGTTTCTACAGGGCTATCTCTTGTTTGTTTGGGGCAGAAGGGGAGAAGAGAGAGAGAGAGAGACCAGGTTCCTATTGTCCTTTTCTCTTCTCTGGCTCACCTAAGGCCGCTTCTCGCCCGCTCTCCTTTTGTCTCTTTGTTTCTCTGCACCCTGATCCCTTGTTAGTGTGGTGCAGCCCCCTCCCTCCTCTCTTCACTGTTGCATCGGCTCCGCTGTCCGCTTTTTATTCAGCAGGCTGGGCGGGTGCGCCACGCAGTGTGTATGCTGCAGCGGGTGATGGGAATGCGATTGATTGTATGTGGGCAAGTATGTATGTTCCTTTGCCCTCTTCTCTTCCGCTAGCTATCTTGACACGTCCGTTTTTGCGAGTTTTGCCTGTTCGTACTTTTCCCCCTCACTGTGTGATGCATCACAGCCAAAAAGCCTCCTGCTGGTCGATTTGGTAGTGGTGCAGTCGCATCTGACGGACGGCGGTGGCAGTGCGAAGCAGAGCTTAGCGTACTTTGTAGATGAGAGAGAATGGGGGGGGGGGGGGCAAAAAACCTAACGACTCCCACCTGAACAAGCGGAAAATGAAACAAAGAACACCCCCCCGAACC
>JADILG010000520.1:0-16485 GCA_017591655.1 Thielaviopsis populi
CCCCCCCCCCTTCTAGCACCCCGTCCTGCTCACCGAACCCCCGCTTAATCCCCGCTCCAACCGCGACACCGCCGCCCAGATCCTGTTCGAGACCTTCAACGTGCCCGCGCTGTACACCTCCATCCAGGCCGTGCTCTCGCTGTATGCGTCGGGCCGCACCACGGGCATCGTGCTCGACTCGGGCGACGGCGTCTCGCACGCCGTGCCCGTCTACGAGGGCTTCGCCATGCCCAGCAGCATCCGCCGCATCGACGTGGCCGGCCGCGACGTCACCGAGCACCTGCAGACCCTGCTGCGCAGGACAGGCTATGTCTTCCACACCAGCGCCGAGAAGGAGGTTGTCCGCCTGATCAAGGAAAGCCTGAGCTACATCGCTGCCGATCCCAAGCGTGAGGAAAAGGAGTGGATGAGTGCAAAGACTGACGTGGTCAAGTCGGCCGAATACGTGTTGCCCGACGGCAGCAAACTCAAGGTAAGCCAGCCTCCGCGTCTCCGCGTCTCCATACCCCATGCCCCTCCCCAGGTCTACTAACACGCCCCGGCCCACAGCTTGGCCCCGAACGCTTCCGCGCGCCCGAGATCCTCTTCGATCCCGAAATCATCGGCCTCGAATACCCCGGCGTGCACCAGATCGTCGTCGACGCCATCAACCGCACCGATCTCGACCTGCGCAAGTCGCTCTACTCCAACATTGTCCTCTCGGGCGGGAGCACGCTGACGCGCGGCTTTGGCGACCGCCTGCTCAGCGAGGTGCAGCGCCTGGCCGTGCGCGACATGCGCATCAAGATCTTTGCCCCGCCCGAGCGCAAGTACTCGACCTGGATTGGCGGCAGTATCCTCGCCGGGCTAAGCACCTTTAGAAAGGTATGTCACTGTCTTCAGAGCTGTCTCCAGTGCCCCCAAGACTGCCCCCGAGGCCAGAGTACTAACCTTTTCTTCTCCCGCTTTCTAGATGTGGGTGAGCATCGACGACTGGCACGAGAACCCGGACATCATCCACACCAAGTTTACGTGATTGTCATCGGGACATCTCCGGTCCCGGCCCCACCTCCGGTCCCGGACGGATCTCTTTCCCCCTCCTGCCTTTATCCATCGCTCTTTCCTCTTCAAACAAATCCGCGGGGAAGAAGAACAAAAACAAAAACAAAGAAACAAAAAAGGTTATTACCAAACTGTTGGTCCGCTCTTGCCTCTTTTTTTTTTTTTGCCGTTTCGTTTGCTCTTTCTTTTCTTGGGGAGGCTGTTGCCGTTGTCTTTTGCTCTTTCCCGTTGTTTCTTCACTCGCTTGATCTATTTCCGTGGCTCTTTCCCCGTTGGGTGTCTTTTCTCTGACGTCATTTTGTCCTTTGTCTGGCCATTGTCTCCCGCCCCGTTCGGTTTCTTGTCTTGTCTCATTCTATTTTTCTTCTTTTTTGTTCGTCTCTTTCTTTTTTTTCCTCTTTTTTTTCCCTTTTTCTTTTTTTTGTTTTTTTGTTTCTGTACCTTGCTGGCTCGTCTTCGATTTCTGGATGGGTGTATGTATCTTGGCCGGCGCTTTGTTTCCCTCTCCTTCCCCCCTCCCTCCCCCGCCTTTTTTTTCTTTTCCTACACACACACACACACACACACACACACGTACTCATACATATACGCTCTGCTGTTTTATCCGGATTCTACTACAACTTTTCTTACTGCTCCGTGTCCTCCCGCGGCGTCTATCGGGCCGGGCGCCTTGCTACTCTGCGCTTTGTGTGTGTGGTATCTGGGCCCGCTTGTGTTTATGCGATACCATGTGTTCGTCGTTCGCGAAGCCGCCCTGGGCTAGGCTAGGCTAGGCTGGGCTGGGCTGGCCTTGACCTTTTATTTCTGCATAGCCTTGTTATACATATCATCCGTGATCGTGAAGCGATTGTATGCCCCGCGTTCGTCCAGACACGCCAAGTTGAATCAGAGCCCGTGCCGTGGACACAGGCCACTCACCATGTCAAGACTAACGCGGTACAGATACCAGACAAAAAAAGAAAAAAAAAACGGTGTGATGCGAGGGAGGCACTTTGCAAAAAGTTTGTGTATTTCAGGAGATTCCTGCGTAGATGGCCGAGGCAGCATATGGCAAAACATAGCAACGACGCTGGCTGTATCCAACAAGCCAACAAGCCAAAAAGAAAAAGAAAAAAAAAAGAGCTAGCTAGACAACAATATATCCCAGAATCCAAGACCCAATACAGACACCAACACAATCCAACCGGTGCTCTGGTGGTCAAGCCAGTATTACAAACGTAAATAAACACATGAGGCCAAAAAAGAAAAAGAAAAACAAGAATCATCGACCAAGAGCAAGTGCAAAACATTCCTGAAGCGCAGAGGGAGCAGCCAAGCCAGGACGTACAAAAAGACAGAGGAAAATATGCATAACAAAGAACACTCGCTAACAAGCGATGTCCAATCTTTTTTTATGAGCAGGAAAAAAAAGTCCCTGCGCCCTCCCCGAGCAGGAGGAACAAGGACTGGGCCAGCGCAGAGCTGCTTAGAAAGTATCCGTGTCTGCGCTTGCACGGCTGGCAACACTGCCAAACGTGTTTCTGTTGCGCCGCCGCTCCTCGTACGTCTCGTCTGTCTGGCTCTTGGGTGTCATGGCGCGCGGGCCGCTGGGGCGGCGCGTAGGCATGCCCGTCAGTCTGTCGACATCGCGGCTGCGCAGGCTGTCCGACATGCCGTGCTGGGTCTGGGCCTCGTATAACGGCGAGCCGTGGGCGCCCTTGGCGGCGCGCGTGGAGCGGGGAGTGGAAGTTTCGAGCATCTCCTTGGGCGGGCGTGGAGGCGCCATAGAGGATGACTCTCCCGCGCCTTGGCCGTTGTTCGGCGTGGCCGTGGCATTAAAACGGCTGAGCGAAGTCGCCGAGTGCCCCCAGTCGGCCGATCGCAGTGTGTTGATCTCGTCGTAGTTGTGCGCCTGGGTCTCCAGGTTGTTCTTGAAGCGTTCCGAGTTGCCCGGCCGCGGCTGGGGGTGCTGCAGGTTGAGAGAGTTGCGGTGCACATGGTACTTGGGGTGGTCGGGGTTGATGTACGACGGCATCGTGGGGGGGGTTCCCGAAGTAATGGGAGACGGAATGCGCCCAAGGTTCGGGTCCGAGAAACCAGTGTTCAGCTTGTCACTGGAGTACGGCGCTGTTCTGGGCCGGTACGAGTTGTCGTTGTACCCCACAAAGTCAGAACCCGACCGAGAGCGTCCATCGGCATTCTGCATGTACGGCTCATTCTTCTTGGAAGAGCCGCCGCTAGACCGGAAAGCCTTGCTAAGCGTGGACGCTGTAGTCTCAGACCACCGGGAAATGCGGGCGCCCAAGCCCGAGGATCCAGTTGACTTGTGCTTTCTAGACTTCTCAGACTTGCCAGCCGACTTGGGAGACCCTTCGTTATCGGCCGCCATGGGAGAGGCCGGAGAAAAAGCTGTCGCAGACGTCTGGGCAAAGGCTGCCGGCGGGATGGCCGGCTCGCGCGACGGCGTGGCCATGACAATAGACTCACCACGGGGACCAGTTTCCTGGTTGCGCGTTGGAGTCACCATGCCGTCATGGTTGGCGTCATTGTACAGGGTAGAAGGGACATCTTCTTCATCGCCCTCATGAACAGTGCTCACACGATGGTCAGAGTATTTGCGGTCAAAGTGTGCAGAGCGGCTAGTGGTGATCCGCGTAGCAGAAAGCGACTGGGACCCGTGGCTGGCAATCGAAGTACCAGCGCGGCCTTCAGGATCATAGCCTCCATCGACAGTGTCATTTTCACCGCCACCATCCAGATTCTCAAAAGTACTTCCAGCACGAGCGTGTCCTTGCACTTGGTGGCCCTTGAGTTCCACCACCTCATCCAGCAGGTTGTGAAGCATATTCTCAATGCGGGAAAGATCTTTGGCACCAGTTACATTCAGGCCGTTGAGTGCACGACGCAGAATGTTGCCCTTCTTCGTGGCAAGCGCAATCTCAGGCCCGGGGTTCGAGCTGTTGGCAGTGGCAGTGCCAGCAACGGACCGCGAGACGCTGGCGGGCCCAGGGTAAGGCCGAGGACCGTTGATAGCTTTGATGACCATCTTTTCCGAATCCTGAACCTCGTCAATAATCACGTCCTCGGCTTGTTTGATGCGGTCCTCCACCGTCTTGAACTGCGTGCGCATCTCGTTGGCAAGAAACATGACCATGGCCGCAATTTCCGTGTCCCGGGCATTGCGCTGGGCATCGCGAGCGACAAGATCTTGCATCAGGGCCATGATGTCCTTGCTGTGGATGCTCGCGCCGGATGTCATTCCCGAATCGTACAGAGGAGACAGCGGACTATCGGGACCAGGCGTCAAGCCACTCATGCGACGGGCGAAAAAGCTCTCGTCTACACCACCATAGGCAGCAGCAGAAGGCATGGAAATGCCCTTGGGTTGCTCCATGTCAAAGTTGTCAGGAGTCCGGTTGGGCCCGTTGGACACATAACCCTCGTCCTTGGGGAGGTGAGTCTCTTCCGCAAATCCAAAGGCCTCCGATAGTCGGTTGCTGGCGAGAGGGCTGATGTTTTCGTAGGGGTTGGTAAGAATGGTTTCGCGCTTTCTTTCGGCAGACGTGCGAGTGACGTCGTCATCGCGACCACGGTCGCCAGCGTTGCTTTGGCTGTGAGCGCCAACACTCGAATCAGCCGTAGCAACGTTGGAATCGGCATTGACAGTGCTCTTCTTCGGACTCAATGCACGCGGCGTCATGTTACCCTCATTCATGCCCTCTAGCTCAGACATGTCTCTCGTGGGCGCAATAGAAATGTTGTCGTCGGCTCCAGCAATAAACGACAGCTCTTCATGTCCACGATCCAGATAATCATGCTTGACACCAAGGTGCTGCTCAAGAATAGAAGCGGTAAGATCCGATCCAAGATCCAAATGATCGCCACATTCGGGCATCGGGTTGTCGAAATCAGGAAGAGCACTAGCACTCAGCTTGGGTTCCTGTTCGTCTCCGTAGAAACGGTCGACACTGCGAGTAGGAGTAGTGGCTATCTCATGGCCTTCCATAGTTCGCTGCTTGAACGATTTGTTGCGCGCGACTCCAGCTCCACCTCCCTGAATAACATCGTCTTTAGGCGTGGCATGGATGTGAATCTGCTTTGTCTGGACAACCTTGGCAAGGGCTCCGCTAGTAATAGCGGCAAAAGCGGCCTGTTCCACGGCCGTGGGCGTGACAGAACGATCATAGTCTTCAGGGTCAGCAGGGTCATCGTACTCTTCGTTGGCCGCTGGCGCGTCCGACATAACGACATCTGACTGCTTCTTCTTGATAGTCAGCTCGCGGATTGCGTGCTTGGGAACATCGGAAGACATGACAGAATCAGGGCCGTATGAAATCGCACTGCGAGCAACACCGTAAGAGACGCTTGACTCGGGCCCGTAGTAGCCGTGCGCATTAGTGGCGCTCGTCATAACGCTCTGGTCCATAACCGAACCGTCAACCAATGACGCTACTACAGACTCTATAGGCGCACCGGGCATGATCTTGGGGTTAACTCCGATACCACGTACGGGCTGATTGGGCTCTGCAGCCAACTCGGACATGTCATCAGTGTAAGTCGGATTGCGTGGGTGGCCGGCAGCGCTGCTGATCTCACTCTGAGCCATGCCGTCCGAGTTCAGCAGGTTGCTGCCCATCAGAGAAGACCGGCGATGGTGGCGAGGAGACATGGGGGGTGATTGATAGTCTTCGCTGTTGCTAGCAACATGTGACTCACGAGCCGCAAGTTCAGAGTTCTCGGTGTAGCCAGACACACTATAGATAGGGCTGAGTCCACGTCGCTCGGGCTGGTAGGGCACGTATTTGAGATGAGGGGGTACATCTTGCTGACCATAAAAGGCATCGTAATCGTCGCGCTCATATTCGGCATCATTTGCAGACTGAGGCTCAGGTTCGGCGTACATCTCGTCAGCAGACTCTTGTCGCGTGCGGCTGGGCACTTTTTGGCCGTACTCGTTGGGTTCGTACTCTTCGGGGAACGAAGGCGTGTGGTCGTTTTGTCGAGATTCGGGCTCTTTGTTACCGCGAGGCAGGGCGCGAAGATCGCCGTGGGAGATGTTGGCATACTGCATGCCAAGCTGGATATCCTTTGCGGTAGGTTGGAGCAGCGCGCCACCATCTGAAACCTCGCTCTTGGTGACCTCCTCCATGGCAGAAGCGGGACGATCACTGTCAACAGTTCGCAGAGAAAGTCGTGTGAGCTCTGAAGGATTGATTTCACTCATCAGCGGCATGGGAGGCTGGGGAGCCACACTCTCGTCGTCAAAGTCCTCGTCGTAGCGGTCGCTGGGGCGTTTTCGGGCAACCTCGCGTCTGCGTCGTCTAGGCTTCTTCTCCTCGGGCGGTGGTGGTGATTTTGCACGACCGGACATGGCCGAAGCCATGGCTGTTGATGCAGCCATGGCGCTACTTGAACTGGAACGCGCGTGATGGTTGTCGGGGCTTCTCTTGGGTGTGTCGGCGTAGTAATCATCAACACTCTCAGGGGACATGACTCGTTCACGTTCCTTGGTCCGCTCGCGATCTTTTTCACGGTCACGGTCGCGATCACGTCCGCGATCACCAGCAGCACGGTGGCGCGATTGGGAGGATCGGCGGCGGTGATGGGCTGATTCGGACACGTCATCACGCGAGGCAGAAGTAATTGACGAGCCACCAGATGCGCGACGCGACTCGCGTTTGCTGTTATCCCGCTTGATAGCCTCTAGTTCGGGAATGACGACTCGACGGAGGGCGACTTCAACGGCAGCAAGAAGCTTCGAGTTTACGTCAGAGGAACGGGTAGTCGCACCGTCTGGAGCGCGGGACACGGTAGATGACAATACAGAGTCGGCTCCCGAGATATAGGACTCGTGGCCTTGGCCTCGCGAAGATCTTCGTGTGCGCGATTTGCTGGTGTGGCCGACGCTATCACGATGGCTGATGTAGCTGTATCCTTCATAGTTGAGCTCCGACTCGCGTACTCGTTCACGCTCTCGCTCGCGTTCTTTCTGCACGGCACTGAGCGAGCTGGTGCGACTACGACTGCTCTTGCTCTTGCTCCGTTTCTCGCGTTCCTTTTCAATGGGCTTGTCGGCAAGGCGAATGCGCTCCCTCTCGCCTTGGCGAGGCTTTTGTCCTCGAGTCTTGGTGAGAGGGCTGGCGCTCCTCTTGTTTTCGCCATAAACGGAGTTTCCAGAGTCGTCAAGAAAGGAGTTTGTGGGGATGACGGAAAGATCGCTGCCAGTGGTTGCATTTGGAGGCGGGCCTGAGTTGGGAGGGTTTGACATGCGAGCCTCGGGGATAAGAGGGCTCATGGGTCGCTTGCCAGAACGTTGTTTGGGAATGACGATGCGGTCGTTGTCGGGGTCGACAGGATTTCTCGACACGGTCGACTCCTCTGTGGCGGACGCGTATGGACTCATGAGGGCGTCCTCGATCTCTTCAAGCTCGGATCTTCTTCGGGAAGAGCGTGATCGTGTTTGTGAGTGGTTGGGCTGGTCACTGTGGCTGAGCTTGGAAGGCGTCAATCGGACACGAACGCTGGGCTTGCGTTCGGTGGTATCAGACACGGCGGAACCGTTTTCCCAGTATTCAATCAGCAAAGAAGCGCCAGTATGTGCGCTTTTGGCGCGCGTTTTTCGGGTGGTGATGGTGACAGGAGCGCCGTCAGAAGGCAAGGAATATATGGAGTGTTCGTCGTTGCGCGAAAGTTCGGTGCCAAGGTCAGAGGGGGCAATAACTGATTCCGTCTCTGTCGGTGCTGGTAGGAAAAGACTGCTGGAATCAAAGCCCATAGCTGATAAAGCCGATGAGGTGGAAAGAGAGGGCGGGGCAGAAGAAGACAGGGAAATCCGGTCCCTCGAAAGTAGCAGTTGGGATTTTGAGTCGAACGGCGTGAATCACAAGCCTTTGAGCGACGACTGGATTAGTAGTAGGCAAAAGACGAAGAGAAAAAGAAAAAGATGGACGGGCCGTTGAAAAGAGATGCAGAAAAGAGATATGAAACGAGTAGAAAAAGAATTCGTAATATGATCAAGGTTATGGGCCTGAAGTTGGGTTGTGGACAGAGAAATATGGCGATTGGTCGCGCCAGGTGAATGAAGTGGGCTGAGATGCAGAAAGCGTGACGAAAATGAGGAGGTTGGACATGCAGTCGCGGTAAATGGAGGAACAGATGCACCAGACTCGAAACGCTAAGTGAGGGCCATTGTTAGCAAGGGGAAAAAACGAGAAAGGAGATTGTGCGGTCCCAAGCAGCAGGACAGATTCAGAGGTGGGTAGTTGGTTTTTGAGGGACGAGGGTCATCGCGTCGTGATGTTTTTTTTTCACGTGTGGTGGTGGTGGTGGTGGGCAGGCGGGCGAGAGAGTGTACGTGAGTGGGACAGTGTGTTAGGTTATAGTGTGGGTTTGAGGGGAGGGCCACAAACCCAAGCTTTTTTTGTTTCCTTCCTCCAGACTTGTGAGGAGCCCAAGACGCAAGGAGAAGCTTCTTCTCCTCTGCGAATCAGAGGACCCGTTGTCTGGTTCTTGGGACAAGAGGGTTGAAGATGCAACAAGAGAGTCACTTGTTGTGGGCGACAAATCCAACAAGCAAGCGAAAAAAGGGAAGGAAAAAGAAGGGAAAACGAGAGCCGCGACCGAGGTGGAAGAAAAGAAGGGCAGAGGTGCATATGTAGCAGTGCCAACAGAGAAACAAATGGAGGCGAGCGAATGAACGGGAACGCAGGACGCGGGCAGGGGTTATGGGGGGCAGGACCAGGGCCAGGACCAGGGCTTCTCGCGGGATTATGGGCGATATTGATGCATGGGGGAGACGGAGAGATGTAATAAGGACAGCACGGGCATTCGATGACTTGACTGGACACTTACGCTAGAAAAAGAAAAAAAAACAAGACAGACAGTTGACAAGGGAGGTCCTGCACAATGCGCTGTACTAGAGGCCGGCTCTACCAAGCACAATCCGGCGACGCGGGAAACGAGGTGATGATGGATGAATTGATGAATTGATGGGTGTGCGTCTGGCACAGCAGACAAAATGCGAGGCTAGACTAGGCTAGGCTGGAATGCGGCCGATGGTGGACGGACTGGAGGTGAGGTGAGGTGAGGTGAGGTGAGGCTGGTGAGAGACGGCGTAGGGATTCTAGAGGAAGTGGAAGTTGTCGTGACGATGAGGCTGTAGACAAGAAGAAAAGACGAAAGAGGGTGAGAAAATAGGAAGAAAAGAAAAGAAGAAGAAAAAGAGGGGAACGGCAGTCGTGATAATTTTTATGGCGGACGAGATTTTGGGAAAGAAGCAATTTTTTTTCTCAAGTGATCAGAACGGAAGGTAGGCTTGAATCGGGAAGTCGTAACGGTGTCGTGAGGAAGAAACAAGAAGGTGGCAGGGGAAGGAGCGGGTTTGAGGAAGGTGGCCGTTGGAAAACAAGCAAGAGCGAGAAGGCCGGGCCCAATTAGATTGCAGGAAACAGGCCGTGCCTTGTGATATGTGTGCTGAGGTGGAATAGCGGAGGAGGCAACGAAGCATAAGAGAAGCAGGAGCGATGCAAGGCGGTGAAAAAGGGGACAGCAGCCAGAACTGACCAGGCAAGAAGCAAGAAGCAAGAAGCAGGCGACAAGCCAGGAAAGAGGCAGGCCAGGAAAGAGGCAAGCAGGCCAATGGATATGCAAGAATGAAATGAGCCAATCAAAGATCAGTCAAGAAGTCCAGGGAAGGAGCAAGTCGTGTTGCCTGTCCAAGAATGCGTACTTGCTTCCAAAAGAGCGACCTGGATGATCAGGACAAAAAGATAAAAATAAAGATAAAAGGAAAAGGAAAAGGAACTAAAACATGTGGACTACAAGTCGTGCTTTTGTGGCTACATATGTACCTGTGTCTACTCTTTTTTTCTTTTTTTTCTTTTTTCCCTTCTTTTTTGGTTTGTACTTAGAGGCTGGGAGACTTGGCTTGAGAGATCCACGTCAAAAAATCGCAGGGCTGGCACAGGCGCAAGACGAAGGGCACGACAAGGAGTTAACGAGAGGCACAAAAAGGTCGGCCGACGACTAACTAGGAAGACATGACAAGCTAAAGAAACAACTTTTCTCTCTCTCTCTCTCTCTGTCATGGATTTGCAGGGATGTACGTGAGGTGAGCTGGCAACTATCCCCCGGCCAAGACCACTGGGGCAGGGGGTCTCTTTCTCGCTCTCTCTCTCGGTCCCCCCCCCCGGACCTGACACAGACGCGTTGAGCAGCCAGGATTCACGCGTCGAATATGGCGGCCCTGACGCGACGACGGGGTGGTTGGTGCATCAAGGAGAAACCGGCAGTCTAATACGCAGGAACGCGCTCAATCTCACCCGGCCACGCACGTCGAATGCCCCACACCACTCACACACAGCCCGGCGGCCAGAAGACGCCCTTCGACCATGATCGGATGCTACACTCAAGCCTGTTCCTATTGTCGTTGTAGTTGTGGTTGTTGTTGTTGTTGTTAGTCTTTGGCGCTAACAACTAACACCCCCCAGCGCCTCCTGATTGGCCAGCGGCTAATACTCGCTTATACTCCTCCAGAAATACGGCAGGACCGCTAAAGCTAGTGCCACTTACACGGCGGCTTGTACCCCCACCGCCAAGTTTGTACTAAAAGGTACAACGGGCCTATTAAAGACCCTATCTACATGTACCTCGCTGGGCTTCTACGCCCTGGGCCAGGGCGGCTGGACGTCCCGTGGCCTTCGGTTTTCAAGGGAAATGAAGAGAGACAAAGCCCAGGCGGTACACGCTATGCTGAGGGACGTTGCAGGCCTCTGACGAGCCCCCAGTTTCTTCCCGGCTGTGCAGTGGTGTGGATGGCAGCTCTGTGACGGTACTTGTACGCCACGCATTTATACGGCTTGCTGTGCACTCGCTGCACATCCGTATATACCTATGCCTTCTACACGCCCGTCGGCACCGGTGTCCATTTCCCCGGGGCCAATTAGAGCCCCCGGTCTCGCCTTCTGAAAGCGTGGTCCACCGCACCTACCACTACCTAATGGGTGAAAAGCCTCCTCTCTTCTCCCCCATCTTCGCGTCCTCGTCCTCCTCTCCCCTCTCCTTTGTCGTCGTCGTCGGGCTCACAGTGTGGCCTGTCACCCATAAACAGCAGCGTTTGCCTTGTGGTTTTTTTTTTTCCTTCTTTTTTCTTTTTCTTTTCTTCCAGTGTCTTAGTCCCAGCCCAAGCCCTAGTGCTCATCCCTTGTTTCCTATATTGCCGATCAGGGTGTAAAGAACAGCCGCACTCACTCCTGCAGTGGCTTTGCAGCTTGCCGTGAGTTTTGGTGTATTATGTGTGCATTGTGTGTGCATTCTGTGATTGCCGGGCTTCAGTCAGTGTAGCTTACTTCCTTTCCCGTCCGACACCATCCAGCGCTTCCAATGCACGAATGACTCTGTTTGTGCGGGCGTTTTGGTCTTGTGTTTTGTCTTGTCTTGCTGGTATCTGGTGTATGTGTATGTATGTATGTATGTATGCATATGGATACATGTGTATGTGTACCCAAATCGGGCAACGCCCCTCTTGCGCCTCTTGCGCCTACAGCTGGCCTATACCGCTGTTGTCGGGATTTGTACACATGTACGCATGTACATGTACACATGTATCACTACGCTATGCATCGCCATCTGCATGCACTGCGACATCTCGTGTACCTTTTCTGTGAGCAGGGCGGCGAATCACCTTGCAGCACGCCGTTTTCCTTGGTTCTGATGGCTCTGGTGGCTCTTCAGGCTCGGCACACTTAGGCACGCCCGACAAGCTCTCGTCAGTCTTTGGGCCACTAGCCACTGCATGATCACAGCGGTGGACTAACAACAAGCCTATATCTTGTCTGTGCGCTGGTCAGTCAAGCACTTACGTCCCTTGCCAGCGCCATTGCCTACTTTGTGCACACGCTGAAGCAGCCCATATGCCATGAATTCTATCGCTCTCACGCACGCACGCACGCACGCACGCACGCACACACGCTCTCTTGGCCAGTCACTTGTGGCCTGTGCTGTGCTGTGCTGTGCTGTACAATATTCTGTATCTGACTTTATCCAGTGTTTGTGCCAGCTTGTCAATTTGTTTGCTGCCAGATACAAGGACTATCCTTGATTCTCCTCATCTGGTCGGCTGGAGGACTTTACAAGGCTGGTCCCTGAAAGAGCTAGAAACCTAGAGGGCATAGTGTCTATTATTCCCCAACCTCTCTGTGACTTTTATTCATTTGCTTGAAGGGGGGGGGGGGTAAAATATACGCACACACATACTTGAAGGGAAGGGGGGTACCCTCTCACCTTTGTTCACATAGCCCCCGAGAGCCGATTCATCTTCATTATTGCTTGCAGCTCTAGCGAAGCCCCCCCCCCTCAAAGATATCCAATGTTTGCTGATTGAGCCTTGGCTGAACAAGAACAAGAGCTCTTGCTTGTGGATCTTGTATACTAGTAGGGTTAATTGATATCCAGGGTTACCAGAGGCTAAAATGCGGGGTATGCCACTTGTATCATGTACTTCTTTGAATATGCCCACTCCACTGCCTGTTCCTATTCCTCCTGCTCACAATCACATGTTTTCAGTGTGGAGGAAGTACAGGAGATGGTACATATAATCAACCAGCGGAGTCTTTGGCTCATATGATGCATGTCCAGGCTCTTTGTACCAGACCAAGTATCTTCTATCTTATCGTATATGATACAAACTTAGATAAGATTAAAGCCGTCCACAATGTGATGTCGTCATCATATTCCATATACAGACAAGACCGCCAAAACAGGAAGGCGCCAGAACAGGCAGGCGCCAGAACATGGTCGCATGTTCTTGTCGCCTTTGTTGTTGTTGATTTGTGTCTCTGGCTGATGGATGATGGCTTTGGGAGGCGTGGTGGAAAAGGCCACACACAAAGTTCGCTGTAAACTTGCGAGCGCATACAAAAAGATACACATGCGTAAAACACGTAAAACACGCAAAACCCCTCGCCCACTGCACTCAGGGCCAGTCTCACCATCCCATCCCACTGCTCATTGGCTGGGCAATAGCTCTCCAAGCTCTGGTCCCGTGCCTATCCCCGTGCCTTCCACCTTAAGTCACACGTTAGTCTAGTAGTTTCCCTTATCACTCACTCCCATCACGAATTGCTGATGATACCTTCCGTTGGGACGGAGCAACCCCTCATTTCGCAAGGCAACTACTCTGTGTTTTCTGTTTGTTTCTGAAAACTCTGTCGCCATTTCTTCTTTTTATTTTCTCCCTTTTTATTTTTCTTTTTTCATCTCTAATTTATTTTCATTTCTTCTTTCTTTTTGTGGCGAGCCTCTGTCTTTGCTTGACGTCTTAATTTATCTCCGCCGTCTGCCTGATTTATGTACGCACGCACGCCCGAATATACACACCATACACACCACACACACATATATACATACACACATACACACACACACACCGCGAATAGTCTCAACAAGCTGGCCTTATAAGCTGACCCGCCAGCTCTGACGCCCCTCTCTTGCCCCCTTTCACCACACACATCTTGACAACCAGAACCACGCGAGGACCAGCGCACGCTCATCCATCATGGAGTCTAGCCAGACCCCTCAAGGAGGTAACATTCCAACTCTCCTGCAACTGCCTCCCCTCCCCCATTTGTTCTTGGCTGCTAACTACCGCCTGGCTGCATTACAGTCATTATCACTCTCACGGCCAGATATGCAAACCACCACAACTGCGATCCAGTACGAAGACTCAAGCTCACAGACGAAGACAACACCGTGCTCATCGGACGCGCTAGCTCACGCAGCCGCGGAAATGCCAAAGCTGCCCCGGATAACGGATTTCTTTGCAACCCTGTCGTATCTAGAGAACACGCCAAGTTCTCCTACCGTAACAAGGTAAGCCTGCGTCTTGAGAGCCACCCACTCGGCCGTTGTACAGACTCGGGCTAATCTAGAGCACATCAACCAGTCGGTCTACATCAAGGACTGCAGAAGCTGCCACGGAACCGCCCTCAACGGAACCACCCTTCCCCCCGGCCTTGATGTTCTCGTACAGGACGGAGATAACGTTGACTTTGCCATCTTGACTGGGAAACTGGCCGAGACTATGAAAAGCTATCACTTTAAAATCTCCATTGCCGAGTGAGTTTTTCACTATCTGGTGGCTGCGACTTTGCAGAGCCTATTTCCCGCGAGTCTGCTCAGGATCTGACACTGAATCATGATAGACTTCCTCCACCTCCCGCTGAGCCAGACACCCCAAACAGAACAGGAACATATAGGGTTCCCGTATTCTTGTCCGACGATGAGTCAGATGCCGAAGTCCCGCCGGAAAAGGACACATCAGACGCTCAAGCACAAGCGCATCGGGAAGTCGCAGCCGGAGTTGCAACGCTCCTCAAAGCTGGATTTGTTGCCGTCCCTCGCGCAACTCTACACCTAGAAGACGACAGAGCCGGAACCACCTCGTTCCTTGTGAGCTCTATCCGGCCCAGTAAACCTGAAGCTCATTACGATGACAGTAGCGCAAATACCGGAATATCTAGTGCCGACGTCGAGTTTGGCGGCTGTTCCTCATCGGAAAACGAGTCGAGCGAGATTGCATCAGAGAATGAAGCTGCTGCAGGTGAGCCTGATGGTATTTTGGGATACGACGACGACAACGACGACAATGACCTCCAAGTACAGGACATGACAATGACCGGTCTAGAAGACGAGAGCATTGGATACATGGAAGAGCTCGATGGCTATACTGCGGAACCCGAGGCTACTGCACCGCTGGTGCAGCCTTTACACGCTACTCCGGCCGCAGAGACCTTACATGCTACTCCGGCTCCAGAGGCTTGCTCGACTTTCCAGGCTGGCCAAGTGACAATTTTCAGCGCCAAGGACGATGCTGCCTCTTTTGTCTCCCCCAACACCAATCACGTAGGGGAAATTCCAGCGTTTCCAATCTCGTCTCTCCTGTCGGCAAGTACAGCGGAAGAACAAGACGGACCATCCCTTCCATCCCCCATTCACGGCAATATCCAGACCAGCGTCTGTACTTGCGAGGCGAAGAACCAAGCAACAACACCTACCGCCCGTGAAAAGACCCGTATCATGACCCCTCCTAGTGAAAAGGGATATGACGCCAAATTGTCGAGCGAATCGACTCCTTCATGGCCGAAGAAGCGCAAGATTGATGCCATTTCTACCGATGATGCGTCGCAAATGGAGATTGATGCCGGGGTTCAAGAGCTGGTTTCTGCGCGGGTTACGCACCAAGCCGCCAAAGAAGTTGTTCCAGAGCCCGTCTATAGCGGCCGTGCAGAGAAGTCGATTTCAGGCGTCGAGACCATCTCCACTGCGCCCGTTTCCTCGGACCCGAGACCCAGGAAGCGCATCCGAAAGGTTGCCGAAGCAGTGGGCTTTGCTGCTCTTGGCGGCGCCGCTGCTAGTCTGGCGATTCTTACGGCTATGATTGCGACGGCTCCGGATCTAGTGTGAGGGGGAGGGGGGGCGGCAAAGACATTTATTCTTTTTTTTTTTTCGTTTTCTTTCTATTTCTGGTTGTTTTCATGTTATCATCTTTTTTGGTGTTGTGTATTGGTGTATTGTTCGCTGGGCCACTGTGCTGCAAGCCAACGGTATGTACTGTTTACATTCTTAGTTTATGTTTTCCATACTGTCTCGTAATATTTATGTTTTGTTTGTCCTTTTTGTTTTGCCAGTGCTTGACGTGTTGTGTTGTGTTGTGTTGTGTTGCGTTGTGGCTCCCCTTTGGTCGTGAGGTCGGCCTGGCTTGTGACTTTGGGCTTCAGCGGGGATGGCTAGCCGTGCCCGCCGTGCCCCGGCCGTGTAAGTGGACTTCCACAAATGGCCATCAGCCCCCTCATCTCCCCGCCCCTCTCCCCACCGGCTCACTGCCTTGGCTCACCGCCTAACTACCGGCTGACTCAGCAAGCAGCACAGCACTGTCCATCTACTTGACTGCCGTGGGGTAGCCGTGCCCCACAATTATGCCATAGCTCCGCCTTTGGGGGGGGACAAGTCTCAGCCTTGTTTGTCCAGAAATCTTTGAGCTTTGGATCATTTTTTTTCTCTCTTTTTCTTTTTTTTTTCTTTTTTCTATTTTTCTATTTTTCTATTTTTCTATTTTTTTTCTTCTCCTCCTATCAACCAGCATCAGTCTCTCTGCATTCTTGGCCCGCTTCCTTTCTTCGGTCCGCTGATTCACATCGCGGCGGAAAAAAAGAAATCCCCATTGCCGCTCGCTGCTTTATTTCTTAACTGTTTATTATTGACTGCTGCCTGCCACTGCTGCTGCTGTCGCTCTCCCTGCGCTCTCCCTCCGCTCACTATCTAGGCTTAGATTTGCATCACAACCATGTCCGTCATTCTTTGCACAGGTTAGTCCCGACAGCCTGCCGTAAGAAATGCCACCGGCACCCCCGCGCACACATCCGACCCCAGCCCCGACCCCCGACCCCCGACCCCCGACCCCGCCCCCCC
>JADILG010000521.1:1031-16442 GCA_017591655.1 Thielaviopsis populi
GTGTGGTGTTTTGTTTGGTGCAGCTTGTTTTTTTTTTTGGTTTGGGGTTTATTTTAACACTCGGGCCCCCCCCCCCCCCCCCCCTCCCCCTATGATCTGCGCGCGCCTCTACTGCTTATCGTCGTAGTCCCCCCAGCGGTTCCTCTCGATGCGCATCTCCATGTCCTCCTTGCGGTCTCCGCGGCTGTACACATACGAGCTAGCCAGACAATTGAACACGGCCATGCCCAGGGCGGCGCCGCGCACCAGCCCGCGCACCGACAGGAACTTGGCGCGTATCTTCTGCTTGCGGCGCAGGGCCAGCAGCGCATACAGCCCGCTGACGCCGGCCGACAGCCCCGCGCTGTCCGTCGGGTAGCCCGCCACGTTGACGTAGCTGGCAAATACCAGCGCCGGCGACAGCACCAGCGCCGGCACCGGCTGCAGCGGCCGCCAGTGCAGCGCTGTGATCAGACTGGCGAGGCCGGCCGGTGGCATTGAGGACTCTGTGCGAGGCGGGCAGGGTTAGCGGATGCGGTGGGCGGTGGGCGGCGTGACTTACTGCCCCAGCCATCGAGGCGGCTGAGAAAGGTGTGCTGCAGGTCTTGAGGGTCGTTGTCGCTGGCAGACATTGCGAGAGAGCATGTGTGTCTGTGTGTACGTTGGGAAGATGGGTTGTGGCTGTCCCTTAGTTGTGGCCGTCCTTTTGTCGTGGCCGTCCTTTTGCGGCCGCCGGCGCTGCATTCGGTGACGTCGGTGGAAGCTTCTTCCGGGCTGGTAGCCGGGGTTTAACCGGACCCACAATCCAGCAACCATATCACGTGACAGGCAGCTACTGGGGCCCAGCAAAGATCGCCAGTTCTGGCTGGCGCTGCGAGAAGCTTCACGGTGGCGATGGAGGGGTGCTGTGAGGCGCGTTGGCGGCTGGGGAAATGGAAGATGAGAGTGTATTTTGCTTTGTATTTTTCTGTATTTCTCTTCAATTTTCTGTAGTTTTCTATAATTTTCTGTAATTTTCTACGAATTTCCCTCTATTTTTCGCATCATTTTCCCTCTCTTTTTTCTTCCATACATTTCCACCCATTTTCTCTCGTGTATCCCTTTGCTGATAGCCAGCTCCCATCTTGTAACCGCCCAGCAACCAAATCTCTTTCCCCTCCTCAAAATCAAATCCTCCCAAGACAGGCTGTTCTTTTTTTTTCTTTGCCTTGTCCATCGTCTTTGTTTTTTTTTCCGCTGCATTTATCTTGAATTAATTCTTTTTTTTTCTGCTTTTTTCTTTGTTTCCCACGTGCGCCATCACGGCCCTCGTGCAATCCGACCACATAAGCTTCAAGTCTTCCAATCAGAAGCCTGCGAGCCATCGTCGGTGTTCCTTTCTTCTCTTTAGCTGGTCATTCCGCTTTCGCCTTCGACCGACTTCGACCGCCTTCGACCGCTTTCGACCGCCCTAGACCAGCTTCTCTGTGCCTGCGAGCCACACTGACTTTGACTTTTGGCCAGCCTCAATTTGACACGACACAAACAAACCCTCGTTGCCCATCCCGACTCTGACTCAACCAACCCGCACCCGCCCGTCTACACCACCCTCGCCTCGCCTCCCCGCCCCTCCTCTCCCAACGCCCAACCATGTCGGCCTCTGGGTCCGACGCCAAAACCGCCGCTGCCGCCTCCGGCCCCGCCCCCGCCCGGCCCCACGAGCACAACCAGGGCAACCAGGGCCGCGACGTGACGCCCGAGCAGCACGCCGCCGTGCAGCGCATCCGCAAGTGCTCCGCGACCGCCTTCTACGACATCCTTGGCCTGGAAGCCGTGCGCGCCACCGCCACCGAGAGCGACATCAAAAAAGCCTATCGCAAGCAGTCGCTGCTGACCCACCCCGACAAGAACGGCCACGAGCACGCCGCCGAGGCCTTCAAGATTGTCAGCCGCGCCTTCTCCGTGCTCAGCGACAAGGACAAGCGCGCTTCCTACGACCGCTATGGCACAGACCCCGACAGCCGCTTTGGTGCCCAGCCCCAGAACCCCTTTGCCCAGCGCGCCAGACCTGCCGCCCACCAGGCCAACATGTTTGACGGCGAGATCACTCCCGAGGAGCTGTTCCGCCAGTTCTTTGGCGGTGGCTTTGGCGGTGGCGGCGGCGGCCCGTTTGCAGGTAGGCAGTCTCTGGACGTGGTAGATTAGCTCAGGATTATCTGCTATCTCGCCTTGCTCCGAATTTATCTTTTGCAAGAACTAAGCCGCTAACAGCCCGTCTTCTTTCTCTCTGTCTCCCCCTCCCCAGGCTTCGACGCTGGCCCGCAGTTCATGTTCAACTTTGGCGGCGGCCCTGGCTTCCGCGTGCACCAGTTTGGCGGCGGCCGCCCACAGCGCCGCCCCGGCACGCAGCCCGGCGGCGCAGCAGGGCCCCGCCAGGCCGCCGCGCCCGCCTCGACGCTGCAGACGCTGCTGGGCCTGCTGCCCATCATCTTCTTCTTCATCATGCCGCTGCTCAGCAACTTGCTGTCAGGGCTGACGGGCACCAGCGGCAGCGCGCCCGCCACGCCGCGCATGGTGTTTGACGCGCCCGTGCCGCCGCTGACGCTGCAGCGCGAGCTGCCGCATTTTGCAGTCGCCTACTTTGTCAACCCCGCCGACGTCGCCGCCTACAGCCCGGCCAAGCTGCGCGAGCTCGACCGCGCGGCCGAGGGCACCTTTGTGCGCGCCCTGCGCGCCGAGTGCGGCAACGAGGCGGCGCGCCGCGAGCAGCTTGTCTACGAGGCCCAGGGATGGTTCTTTGACGACAAGGAGAAGATGGACGCTGCGCGGCACTACCATATGCCCAGCTGCGACCGGCTGCAGACGCTGGGTCTGAGGCGATGAGGCGGACCTGGCGCGCGGCCTTTTTTCTTTTTTTTTTTCTCTGCCATTGTTCTTGTTCTTGTTTCTGCTTTTGATTTTCGTTTTCGTTTTCTATTGTGTTTGCCTCATGAGGCGGGACTTTGTTATTTCTTTCTGTTCTCTTTCTGTTCTCTGTCTTCTCTTCTGCTTTGGCATGTTCCGGCGTTTCTCGTTTTATCTCTCTCTCCTTCCATGTTCTCCTGCTTGTGCTTCTGCTTGTTTTTTTTTCCGTCCGTCCCCGTCCCCGTCCCCGTCTTCACGTTCATGAATATTCTTCTCTTTTTGTTTTTTTTTTCTGTTCCTATCGCATCATTGCTGCTAGACACCCATCCAAGTCCTCCCCGCTCCTCTCCTCCCCCCTCGTGCCCGGCCGGGCCGTAGCGAAACTCCGCCTCTCGGCACCGGCCACCGAGGAGCGTGCATGTATCGTTTATATATATATTCACGTTGATTACATCCGTCTACGTCTCTCACGCCCCACCGCTTCACCACAGTGAAATCAACCAAGAAAAAGGAGAAAAGAAACCATCCAATTCGCACACAAGAATCTACAGTAGGGATATCAGAATGCTCCATCGACGTCCGGCATAGAGCAGAACCGAAACACAGCGCCCCCCTCCTCCTCCTCCTCCTCTGCGTCAAATGAAGAAGAAAAAGAGAACGAAACGGATATAAATAAAGAAGAAACAGGCAATGCGACAGAGACGCCCGGGAATGCCGCGAAGCAGGGCGTTTAAGTTTTAGTCTGTGAGAGATGAAGAAGTGCAAGCGCGTGGTTGGCGTGCTGAAAAAGACGTGTAGCAGCGCAGGAAGAGGAAAAGAAAAGAAAAGAAAAGAAAAGAAAAGAAAAGAAAAGAAAAGAAAAGAAAAGAAAAGAAAAGAAAAAAGAAAAAGAAATGAAAGAAACGGAGACAAGAATATCTCAGATATCAGATAACAAACCAACCCCATCGCCGCGGCCAAAAAAAAAAAACAAGAGACAGAAGAAAGACAGACAACGCCATAACCAGCCTGCCGTGCCCAGACTCCCAGAAAAAAAAGAAAGCAAACAAAACAAGCCAGGAGAAAGAAAAAAAAAAGGTCAAGACAAAAAGACACCACCCCTTCCCCGCTCCTCCTCCTACCCACCCAGCCTCACAGGGCCATGGACCGCCGCCGCTTGGCCCCCGGCACATCCTCGTCAGCCGCCTCGCCCGCACCACCACTCTCCTTCATGCGCTTCGTCGACGGCCGCGCGTTTTTCTGCTCCTGGCCGGCGGGCATGGGCGGGAACGGCAGCAGTAGCGGCTCATGGTGGCGCGCGCGGTCGGCGTCGTCCTTGCGCATCTGCTGTTCGCGGTCGCTGACGCGGTCGCTGACACTGATGCGGCGCTGCAGGCCCGACATGCTCTTGAGCTTGAGTTGCTTTCTAACCAACTGCTCCTGGCTGCGGGCCACGACAAGGGGCGGCCGCGCCATACCGGCCCACGACGGCTGCGACTGGCTCGCGGCCACGGCGAGCGGGGAGTCGTCGCTCCAGGTCTCAGTCTCGTGTTCGGGGAAATCGCCAAACGACTCGCCAAAGAAATCTCCGAGCGCCTTCCCGAGGCGTTCTCGCAGGCCGTAGGTGGGGCGAGCAGCCACGTGCTGCGTCGATATCCGCAGGCTGCTCATGGCCGAAAGCGGCCCGTACCCTGGCATGACGCAAGTGCGGGGGTTGTGCAGAGCACTCAGCAGCTCCTTGCTGACAGTAGCGGTATAGACAATAAAGTCTTCGCTGCTTGCATCCGACACCAAGATGCGCAGCTTGACGTCCTCGAACGGCCGGATCTGGTCGGGGTCAAAGTCCCGGTCAGGGCCAATGAGCCGAGGGTAGAAATACCGTTGCGCCATTGAAATAAAGGCCGCGGCCAGGTACATGTCCTCATCGGCCACGGCGGGACGGAGCTTCATGGCCCGCTTGCGGTGCAGGTTCACGACGGGAATGTTCCCACATCGCTTGGGCCCGGACGGAATTCTAAACATGCCGTGGCGCAAGACGTTGAGGCGATCGCGACTGACGTAGGCCATGACGGGACGCGCGTGGTACTTTGGCAGCTCTTTTTCCTTGGCGGGTTCGTTGTCGCTGGTGTTGTTAAAGCTGGCCGTGTCGGCAACGCTCGCATTCTCCGAGTCAAAAGGCACGGTCGACTCGGTGTTGAAAGAGCAGTTGTTGAGGTCCGGGTTGTCACTGAGCTCCCAGACGGCTTGCAGCTTGACTGTGCTAGCATGCGGGCGGCCGCCGAGCCAAAAGGGCAGCAGGCTGTCGGGTCGCGATTCTACCACGGGGTGGCGATCGGGAAAGAGGCGCCATATGACGCTCATGATACACGATAGGTCATTGTAAGGGGGGGTATCTTTGGAGGAAAAAAGCGTGGATATGTGCTGCTCAATATCATAAACATTGTTATGACTACCTATGTTTTGTGGCGCGGGCTCCGGGACGGGGTGTACACTGCGGGCGAGATGGTCCCACTCTACTCTAAAGACCTTGGCGTGCTGATCCGACCATAAAATTGGACGGACGTGTAATGACACAGTCTGGTACTGATGCAGGATGTGGTAGATGGAGTAGGCCTTGACTGACCGTGGCCGAGAGTAGCCGTGTAGCTTTGATTTGACGCCCGGTTTGTACAAAGGGCCGCTGCCGAAAGGGCCAAACATTTCCTGTAACATGCGCCAGCCCTTTCGGGTTTCTGGGCCCAAGGGGCCCCAGAAGGGCATGTTCTTTTTCGATGGGCAATTGGACGGGCCGAGAGGGGAGATATCGGAGTCCGAGTCAGAAGGCGATTCGGCTAAATCAGGAGTAGGCGTTGGGCTGATTTCAGCGTCGCGGTCATTGTAGTCTGGGGTCGGAGGAGATGGAGAGTGTCTGAAGGAATGAGAAGGTTCTGTGGCGGCAGGTGCTGCTTGGTGGTGGTCTTCTGTCGCCATGGTAGTTCCCGTGCGGTTGGTGTCTTTGAGCGACGTGTTGGGCTTGGAAGAAAACGAGCCAGAAGAAAACAAAGTCCGTAGGGTTCCAAGAACGGAGCTGTGGCTGATTGAGAGGCTGAGAGAATGAAAGCACGCGTTAATTTGAGAGTGTTCCGGAGATGTGATGCGTCAGGGGGGAAAGGAGGGGTGCCGTTGTGTGGATTAAAACGAAAGAGAAAAAAAAAAAAGGAGATTTGCGACTGTGTGTGTGTGTGTAGAAATGGACTGGGCACTAGACGACAAAGCCAAGGAATGTGTACAACAATAACAACAACAGGGTAGAGAGAGGTGGTCAAAGAGGAGGGGGGAGGGGGTGATGAATCACAGAATAGGGCAATGCGAAGAAAAGTAGGAAAGAAGAAAGAGGAAAAGGGAAAAGAGAAAAGTGCAGCAAAACAAGACAGGAAAAGGTGCAAATAAAGGGCGTATGGACAACGCAACGGTTATAAATACTTGGGCCAAATGCAGAGCACAGCAAAAGCTCAGGCAGGCCGGGTTCTGAAAATACGCCAAAGCCGAAGCAGTGGTGGCGGTGGTGGTAATTGACGGATTGACCGTTTTGGGCTTCTGCAAACAAACAAGCCAATCGAAACTAAGCAGCGAGAAGGAAGCGAATGAAGCGAGCAGGACAGCAGGACAGCAAACAACCAACAGCAGAAATCTCAGGATGCAAGTTGTTGAGAGAGACGGATCGTGATGAGAGGGAGAGGGAGAGGGAGAGAGAGAGAGAGAACCGGATGCAGAGGACAGAGCAGGGCAGGACAATAAAAGGGATAAAGACGAGGGGAGAAAAAAAGACAAAGACAAAGACAAAGAGAGAGAGAGAGACAAAGACAAAGAGAGAGAGAGAGAGACAAAGACAAAGAGAGAGAGAGAGAGAGAGAGACAAAGACTCACAGCATGGTAGACGGCAGCTGTTGGCGCTTTCTCAGGCTCTCTCGCTCCCACACGAGAAGAGTCTAGATTGCGGGTGGAAGAATCGAGACAGACAGACAGACAGACAGACAGAACAAGACTTAATTAAGGGCGGCGAGGGATCCAGACAGAACAGGGATGGCGTCGTGGTGTGTCTATCTGTCTAGGGCGGCAGTCGTCACGATGATGTCAGCAAGCTGGCAAGCTGGCAAGCTAGCAAGTGCGTGCTGCAGCTGTGTGGGGACGATGGCGATGGCGATGAAGCTGTGATGAAGCTGTGATGATAGCCGAGAGAAGAAAAGAACCCAATGAGGCTCAAGAAAAGCCACGATGCAGAGTTTTCAGGAGGAGAAGAAATTTTTTTTCAGCCGCCGCAAAAAGAGAAGGCACGACAACAGAGTTTTCAACCAACCAACCTGCAACGAGCAGTTGCTTGATCGGGATATGTTATCCTCTTTCCGGCTGTCAATATTTAGTAGTAGCGGCAGCAAATAGGCACAACTGGGCAGCCAAAAGTATGAGTACACATGGGGGCAGAACAGACCAAATAGAGGAGGAAAAAAAAGGCGCGAACAAGCAGAAAAAGAAAAGAAAAAGAAAAAAAAAAAACTTTGGCTACTGTTCTTGTTTGGGCTGCGGGCGGTCTTTATGATTACTTGCATGTGTCGTATCTCGGCCAAAGAATCGGGGGTTTTGTTCTTTTGGCTTCACAGCGTGACGCTGGCTGCCAACCCACGGACGGGGCCACACCACACAGACAGCCAGCCGCCCGCCTGCTATACACACAGCGCCAAGCATAAGCATGTACTCTGCACCACGCACTCTGCACCACATACACCGTAGTACCAACGTGTGCTAACTCCATACACATACACATGCACATACACACTCTCTCTCCCTCTGGCCCTTTGCTGCCTAGATAAAAGCGGAGCCCTACGCGCTAGCTCTTCCTTCCTGATTCGGGCCTCCTGTCGCGCTGCAACACGCGTTCGTTGTGCGAACTCACATGACCTATGCCCCTCTTTTTTTTTTATACGTGTTAGGCAGGCATGCATACATGAGTGGGGGCAGAGACACAGACAGAGAGAAAAATGTGGGGGCCTCGCTGGAAAATAAAAGAATAAATACAGTAAAAATATCAAACTAACAGGCAGCACACCGTGATTGGCTGCGTGGCTCTAAAAGCCAACCCTAACTTTGGTGCAACCAGTACATGGGTACATCCAGATCCAGCCAAGGCTGCATCACCACAACCACAACCACAACCATCACGGCCTGCAATTCTTCCACAATCTTTGCCCCAAAATGTAAAAGAAAAAAAAAGAAACACAGGCCAAACGGCCCTGACGTCACACGCCGTGAAATTGTAGAATAACCGATATCATGTACCCGAACAAACCCACAATAATCCGCCATGCACTAACCCCAAGACCAACTCCAGACGCCGCAAGAGAACCATACAGACACACACGCACACACCCACCACATCAAAACACACTCCCATCCATCACATCACGACACACTCCCTATCCCGCGTGCGCCCACCGCTTGAATGCCGCGACCCCGCCATCTGCCCAGGCCTTTGCCCGCCGGCAGCCACGCCCTGCGCCGGCGGCGGCCTGACGCTATACGGCACAACAGGCTCATCACGACGCACCTCGTCGTACGACGGCGGCGGCGCATCATCGTCAAAGGCATCCTCGCCATCATCCAGCCGTTCCAGTGGCGCCGCGTCGGTGGATCCGTGGCGGCCGGGCGAGCCGGTCGTGGGCGAGAGCTGACGCGGCGCCGTGGCGCGGGGGTGCAGCGGGATGCCGCGCGGGTTGACCAGCGGCGAGCTGGCGTAGCCGTAGTCTTGGCCGTTGCCGTGGTTGCGTGTGGGATCTAGCACCTGTGTATCGAGAGCCAGCGAGCGGGACGGCGACTGTGAGCGTGACTGCGGCCGTGATGACGACTGGCCGTGGTGGCGCGCATTTTCCTCTTCTTGGAGCTGCAGGGCAAAGGCAAGATCGTTGTCGACTTGCTCGCTGGCTGAGTGCCGCGTGCCGTTGCCGTTGTGACCATCAATGATGCCGGTTTCCTGGGCAAAGGCGGCACCAGAGGAGTCGACAAGCGTCTGTTGACGCGGCGGGAGCGCTGGCAGGTGGGCGTCTATGGATGCGGCAGTACCGCTACTGTTGCTTCTGCTGCTGCTGCTGCCCTCATTGTTGCCGCTGACAATGCGAAAGTCGCCCGAGAAGAACTCGGCCTGCTCGCCGTTGATGTCGACAAGAGACTCCCAGACGACTTCCTCGTGATGGACAAAGCCCGAGTCAGTCACAAGGCAGAGCAGCTGGAGCGTCTGAGGGTGTCGGTAGAGTGTAGAGAAGTGGTCGTTTCGGAACAGGATGCAGACGTGGTTTGGAGGCGTCGACTTGGTCAGGACATCAAGCCCTGTGGGTGTCAACTGCGTGGCCCAGTTTATGACAAAGTCCTTGATGGTAAAGAGATCCTGGAACGTCTGCTGCTCATCTTCCGATAGACCTTCGCCACTCAGCTTCGCATCCATCTCGTCCTCTTGCGACATGAGCACCTGGGCAGCTTCAAACGTCGGTGCACTGCGCCGCATAGCCTCGAACTCCAGACTTCCCTTGGCCGGCAGCCAGCCGTGGACGAGCGGGATGGCAAAGGTTGAGTAGAAGTGCATCTCGGGGCTGTCCTCGAAGCCTCCGGGAATCGAGTCGTCGCGCTCAATGGGGTGCATATGGCCGAGCGACGTGCGCTTGGCGAGCCGGACCTGCTCAAAGGTCGGGAGGAAGCGGGGGTTGACGTTCATGCCTGTATGGAGGCCCCGGAGGAAGTCGGCAAGGTCGCCAATGTCGGGCACGATGGAGTCTGGCGAGCTGTTCCTGGAAAGAAGCTCATGGATGACGGCCTGCAGCAGCAGATTGAGACTGATTTGCTCCTTGTCAATCAGGATGGACGCCAGGTTGTTTTCGCTGGTCTCTGGCGTCGAGATGATGAGCGCGTTGACCAGGGCCAAGAGCGGGCACGGCCCGTTGGCATTCTGCATGAGGATTGGCGAGGTGCGCATGACCCCATGGTCCTGCCAAGTGATCTTCCGGACCATGTACGTCTCATTGCCTTCGACGGGGCGTGGCAGGTGGTGCCGGGGAGGGGTCGGGGGCGGCGGTAGATTGGCATCAGCGTCGGTGGTGGCGGCGGTGGCGGCGGTGGCGGCGGCGGGTGATGGTGGAGTCTGTTCAGCCACGGTCGGTGAAGTGTGCTCAACCACGGCTGCTGGTGGTGATGGTGGTGGCGGCGGCGGAGTATGTGTAGGCACAGGTGGTGGAGTGCGTGCAGGCACAGGCGGATCCCCTGGAGTGACAACGACGGCCGGCGGCGGCTGCGATTGGTCGTGGCTGGCGGTATCCGACTCAGGTTCAAGGTCAATCACATTCCATTCCTCTGATGACGATGGATTGTTCTCGTTCTCGGCGGGCCTCGGCGCTGACTGCAAGACTGCAGGAGGCTGAGTAACGTCAGCGTCATGCCAAGCACCAAGGGTGTGAGCCGATGAAGCTGCGGGAGATGCACTCGGCCCGGCATAGGGGTGGGGCTGCGCGCGTTCCTGCGTTTGCGTCTGTGTCTGTGTCTGTGTCCGCGCCTGTGTCTGCGCCTGCGCAGGTGTCAACGCGGAAGTAAGCGGGTTGTCAAAGGGGTGCGCATGTGGTACAGGGGGCACTGGCGCGGGCATGGGCTCAGGGTCAAAGGGCGACGGAGCCAGGGCGGTAGAAGCAGAAGCAGAAGCCGAGGCCGAGGCCGAGGCGGAAGAGGAACCAGTGTCTTGCTGCAAGATGCGCAGCTTGAAGGGGTTGGTCTCTTGGGGGACAAGCGGCTGAAGGGCGGCAGGCTGTGGAGAGCCGTGGTAAGCGCCGTGGTGAGGGGGTTGTTGGTGATGTGGTGATGGGTTCTGGTAGGGGTCTGCTGGTACAGAAGAATCCGGGGAGGGGTCCATGGTTGGAATGGAAGCGGGAGAGAGAGAGAGAGAGAGAGAGAGAGAGAAAGACAAACTGGCGAGAAAGAGACAAAACAGAATCACACGAAACCAAAGAAAAGAAAAAAAAAACACCGCAGTCAAGATTGGCAGACGAAAAAAAGAAAGAAAGAAGAAGAATAAGAACAGCACATCAGAAATCCAGAGCCGGCCACACTCCAACAAGGAACAAGGGCAAGACAATGCGACCTCGTTGCTTGCCTGTCTCTGCTGCCGCTTTGCTTGAATTGTGAGCCGTTGTTGGCTGATGAATGCCGGAATGCCTGGAATACAGAAGCTCGACGGCCGCCGAAATGTACACAGACGCACGAATAGGAGGGCAGTAAACAAGACCACACTTGGCTGCGGAGGTACCGTGACTTGTGCTGCCCGCAAAACTGCAGTGAAAAACCGTGGCCGCAGATGTACCGTGACTTGGCCTGTTGTGACGTAGCTGCCTGCCGTTCCTGTTGCAGCAAGCTTCCTTCTTCCTTCCTGTTGAGCTCTAAGTTGCCTGCCTGCTGCTTGGCTTTGTTGTTGTGTGGCTGACTGTGCTTTGTGGCGCAGGACAGGCTAGGCAGCCGCGAAATGCACTCGAATGCACTCAGCCACAGGTGGTATGAGGTGGTATGTGTGCAGCTGGCGACTAGCTGGCGGCCAGGTGCCGGCGAACAGGCCATCTGGAGACGCCTGTCACCAGCAGTCTTCTTCGCTTCATCACAACGGCGAGCCCGGGCCACAAGCCACAGACCGGAGGCTTACCTTGCCAGCCAGCCAGCACCAGCGCCGCCTATTCCAACTGCTGCCAATGTCGATCCACAGGAGCGCATTCTTGGCCTCCAGCTGTCGCCAGCTGCCACTGCCCGCTCAAGTCGCTGTACCTCCTGGCCACCCTGCCCTCCTGATCTGGCCTCCCCCGCCCTCCTTGGCCCCTGGTCTTGTGGGCAACTTGGAGAAGACAAAGGAACTTGGAACTTGGAGCGCGTCCATTCTTTCTTTAGCCTTCTTGGCCTGAGTCAGCTGCTAATTGCAGGCTAAAACTCTGCCTTCTCCAACCTCCGCGACCATGTGAGATATATCAGACTTGCTGCTAAGTAAGGGGCGCTTGCCTGCATCGTGAACCTCGATGTCGGCTGAACAGCCACAGGGCCACTGCACTTGGGGTCACCGAGCCAAGGAGCGCCAGCTCTCGGATGCATGAGGCCGTGTGTGTCTTACAAGGAGCGCCTGTTGCCGGATGAATGTGGCCGTGTGTGTCTTACAAGGAGCGCCTGTTGCCGGATGAATGTGGCCGTGTGTGTCTTACAAGGAGCGCCTGTTGCCGGATGAATGTGGCCGTGTCTTGATCTGTCTACACCAACCTCAACGCCAACGCCAGCGCCAAAACCCCGACGACACGAACACCAACACGGCCCCTTCTCCTTCCCCTTCCTCTTCCCCTTCCCCTCCTCTCCCCTCCTCTCCCCTCCTCTCCCCTTTACGTGATGTCTCCACGTGACGCCAGCCAAGACGGCAAGGAATAGTGCGGGCATGCTAGGTATAAACGTGTTCCAGTGCCAGTCCAGGCCGCAGGCGTGTGCAAGCCACGAGCGTTGTAGGCGTTGCAGGCGTTGCGGGCCGTCGTGAAAGTTGGAGACAGCCGAGAAACAAAACGAAACAAACGGCTGAGGGTTTGCGTTTGCGGCCCATGGCCTGCATGTGCAGTCCAGAGAAGGACAGTACAGTGCAGTGACATGCGGGAGGAAACAAGCAAGCAAGCAGACAGACAGACAGACAGACAGCCAAGCTTTGAGCTTGGACGCCGCTGTGCATCGCTCACCCTGCAGCTTCGCACTATGAATGCTGCATTCTGCATTCTGCATGCATGCAGAATGCAGAATGCAATGTATAGACCCACGACAGCCAGACGCCCATCCTGCCTTCCGTACCTTGTATCGCCGTGCGGGCCCTCATTTCGTCTGCACCAATGTGTGACGTCACCAATATCCAATATCCACCAACCCATCAGCCATCAGCCATCAGAGTCCCCTCCTCACATTGCCAGCTGAACGCTCCCTGTGGACTCAGCCCAAATCTCTACCCTCTCTATTGGCCTAGAACACACTATTTCTTTCTGCGTTCCTTAGCCCTAACATACCTTCAACACTATCCATAACACCCACTTCCATACTATACCACTCTACACTCCACCACTCTACACTCCACCACTCTACACTACACCACTCTACACTACACCACGCCACACCCACTTCGCTTCTCTGTAGCCAGGCCGAGAAACTGACCCCCCCAATCTCCACCCCGGCTCCTTCGTCCACTCCTCGTTCTCTCTCCATCAGCTTCCCTCCCCTGTCCCCCAGCTAGGTCCAGTTTATCCACCCCTGGCACTCGGTCTGTTTTTTGTTGGAGAGATATGGCTAATGTTAACCTATGGCGGCAAGAGAGCAACAAGGCGGAAGAAACCCACGACGATCAATACTTCCGGGCATGTTGGAGACCTTGAGATGGCCATGGCGGGTTTAAAAGATGCACGCTCCCCGCTCCCCACTGCCCTTCTTGTCTCCTCGAGATCAGCCGTGATCAGCGCTCTGCTTCATAATCATCTCAACGAGGAGCTCTTCCTACTTTGGGTCTCTGCACTGCACAACCCACCATCGCCTTCCATCCATCACCCCTTGAGCCATCCATCTGCCCTATCCGCTCTAGCAGTGTGCTCCAGTGGCACTAAATCTCCCTGAGCAACTCCTGCGCAGCCCACCGACTGCCACCATGCGCTTTCACCCTCTCTTCCTTGGCCTGATGGCTGCCGGCTCACCTGTAGCCGGCCTTCCCAACCCCGCCACTCCCAACCCCGCTGACGCCATCAACGCCCTGAAGCGGGACGGCGCCTTGGACTCGGACAGCGCCTTTGCCAGCCACAAGGCCACTCACGCCGCCATTCAGTCCTTTGTGGAGCAGCACAAGCGCGACTCTGCCGCCGGTATCCCGCTGTCTGCGCGCAACCTGCCCACCGCGCAAATGCGCAACGGCACCACCACCGTGTACGGCCGCAAACTGGGATCCACCGAGACCTTTGCCGGTGTGCCATTTGCCCAGCCCCCCGTCGGCGACCTGCGGCTACGCGAGCCGCGCGCTCCGGACAGCTACGAGCCCACCATTGATGCAGCCGGTATCGCTCCCGGCTGCCCGCAAATGTACACGAGTCTCGAGAGCAACACCAGTGTCATTCTGGATGTGCTTGGCAAAGCACTCACGCTGCCGCTGTTTCAGCCCCTTACTGGCCAGGAGGACTGTCTGACCGTCACTGTCCATCGCCCCGCCGGCGTCGGTGCCGATGCCAAGCTGCCCGTGCTCTTCTGGATTTACGGTGGCGCCTTCCAGCTTGGCGCCACAAACATGTACGAGGCCGCACCGCTGATTGGCTCGGCCCTGGAAGTCGACATGCCCATGATTGTCGTCATGCCCAACTATCGCGTCGGGGGCTTTGGCTTCCTGCCTGGCGCCGAGGTCAAGAAGGCGGGCGTCGGCAACTTGGGCCTGATGGACCAGCGGCTGGCGCTGGAGTGGGTGGCTGATAACATTGCCAGCTTTGGCGGCGACCCGGACAAGGTGACCATCTGGGGCGAGTCGGCGGGCGCCATTTCCGTGTTCGACCACTTGTTACTGTACGATGGCAAGATTGAATACAAGGGCAAGCCGCTGTTCCGCGGCGCCATCATGAACTCGGGCTCTGTCACGCCCGTCGAAGATATCGACTCGGCCAAGGC
Source organism: Thielaviopsis populi (assembly GCA_017591655.1). Lineage (NCBI taxonomy): Eukaryota > Fungi > Ascomycota > Sordariomycetes > Microascales > Ceratocystidaceae > Thielaviopsis > Thielaviopsis populi. The sequence continues at coordinate 15,576 of JADILG010000521.1, forward strand.
CCAGCGCGTCTACGACAAGGTCGTGCAAGAGGCTGGCTGTGGCGACAAGGGCGACACTCTGCAGTGCCTGCGCGAAGTCGACTACAACACTCTGCTGCGCGCGACCAACTCGCTGCCGGGTGCCGTGTCGTACAGCGGACTGGCGCTTCCGTATCTTCCGCGGGCCGACGGTACGGTGCTGACTGCGTCGCCCCACACGCTGCTGCTCGAGGGCAAGTATGCGGCGGTGCCCATGATCATTGGCAATCAGGAGGACGAGGGCACGCTGTTTGGCCTGCTAACGGGTGGCATCAACACCAACGCCGACATTGCCACGTACCTGACGTCGTACCTGTTCACACTGATCCAGCCGGCGGACATCCGGCCGATGGTCGACACGTACGGCACCAGCAGCCGCGACGGCTCGCCCTTCAACACGGGCATCTTCAACCAGCTGTATCCCGGCTTCAAGCGGCTGACGGCCATCCTGGGGGACCTGGTGTTCACGCTGGTGCGCCGCATCTTCCTGGCCAAGGCGCTCGAGCGCAACCCCGACGTGCCGGCGTGGAGCTATCTGGCCAGCTACTGGCGCGGCACGCCCTTCCTCGGCACCTTCCACGCGTCCGACATGCTGGCCATGTGGTACGGCCTGCCGGGCGGCAATGTCGTCGATAGCATGCGCAGGTACTACGTCAACTTTGTCTACAACCTGGACCCCAACGTCGGCTCGTCGGGCCAGCAGACGTGGCCCATGTGGCGCGAGGCTAAGCAGCTCATGCATTTCAAGAACCCTTCGAATGGCATTATCGACGATAACTTCCGCCAGGCTGCGTATGAGTGGATGAGCGAGAACGTGGAGAAGCTGCGGGTTTGAGGGCGAGGTTGGGG